>CANNZV010001748.1:0-131309 GCA_947561585.1 Caprella mutica | reverse complement strand
CACCAAAGCTGTATCTCTATTTAATAACCACCAAAGCTATATCTCTCTTTTTAATAACCACCAAAGCTATATCTCTCTATTTAATAACCACCAAAGCTATATCTCTTTATTTAATAACCACCAAAGCTATATGTCTCTATTTAATAACCACCAAAGCTATATCTCTTTATTTAATAACCACCAAAGCTATATCTCTCTATTTAATAACCACCAAAGCTATATCTGTTTATTTAATATCCACCAAAGCTATATCTCTCTATTTAATAACCACCAAAGCTATATCTCTCTATTTAATAACCACCAAAGCTATATCTCTCTATTTAATAACCATCAAAGCTATATCTCTCTATTTAATAACCACCAAAGCTATATCTCTCTATTTAATAACCACCAAAGCTATATCTCTCTATTTAATAACCATCAAAGCTATATCTCTCTATTTAATAACCATCAAAGCTATATCTCTCTATTTAATAACCACCAAAGCTATATCTCTCTATTTAATAACCATCAAAGCTATATCTCTCTATTTAATAACCACCAAAGCTATATCTCTCTATTTAATAACCACCAAAGCTATATCTCTTTATTTAATAACCACCAAAGCTATATCTCTCTATTTAATAACCACCAAAGCTATATCTCTCTATTTAATAAACACCAAAACTATATCTCTCTATTTAATAACCATCAAAACTATATCTCTCTATTTAATAACCATCAAAGCTATATCTCTCTATTTAATAACCACCAAAGCTATATATCTCTATTTAATAACCACCAAAGCTATATCTCTTTATTAAATAACCACCAAAGCTATATCTCTCTATTTAATAACCACCAAAGCTATATCTCTCTATTTAATAACCACCAAAGCTATATCTCTCTATTTAATAACCATCAAAGCTATATCTCTCTATTTAATAACCATCAAAGCTATATCTCTCTATTTAATAACCTCCAAAGCTATATCTCTTTATTTAATAGCCACCAAAGCTATTTCTCTCTATTTAATAACCACCAAAGCTATATCTCTTTATTTAATAACCACTAAAGCTATATCTCTTTATTTAATAACCACTAAAGCTATATCTCTCTATTTAATAACCATCAAAGCTATATCTCTTTATTTAATAACCACCAAAGCTATATCTCTCTATTTAATAACCATCAAAGCTATATCTCTCTATTTAATAACCATCAAAGCTATATCTCTCTATTTAATAACCACCAAAGCTATATCTCTTTTCAATAACCACCAAAGCTATATCTCTTTATTTAATAACCACCAAAGCTATATCTCTCTATTTAATAACCACCAAAGCTATATCTCTTTATTTAATAACCACCAAAGCTATATCTCTCTATTTAATAACCACCAAAGCTATATCTCTCTATTTAATAACCACCAAAGCTATATCTCTTTATTTAATAACCACCAAAGCTATATCTCTCTATTTAATAACCACCAAAGCTATATCTCTTTATTTAATAACCACCAAAGCTATATCTCTCTATTTAATAACCACCAAAGCTATATCTCTCTATTTATCAACCACCAAAGCTATATATCTCTTTATTTAATTACCACCAAAGCTATATCTCTCTATTTAATAACCACCAAAGCTATATCTCTCTATTTAATAACCATCAAAGCTATATCTCTCTATTCAATAACCACCAAAGCTATATCTCTCTATTTAATAACCACCAAAGCTATATCTCTCTATTTAATAACCACCAAAGCTATATCTCTTTATTTAATAACCACCAAAGCTATATCTCTTTATTTAATAACCACCAAAGCTATATCTCTCTATTTAATAACCACCAAAGCTATATCTCTCTATTTAATAACCACCAAAGCTATATCTCTCTATTTAATAACCACCAAAGCTATATCTCTCTATTTAATAACCACCAAAGCTATATATCTCTATTTAATAACCACCAAAGCTATATCTCTATTTAATAACCACCAAAGCTATATCTCTCTTTTTAATAACCACCAAAGCTATATCTCTCTATTTAATAACCACCAAAGCTATATCTCTTTATTTAATAACCACCAAAGCTATATCTCTCTATTTAATAACCACCAAAGCTATATCTCTTCATTTAATAACCACCAAAGCTATATCTCTCTATTTAATAACCACCAAAGCTATATCTCTCTATTTAATAACCACCAAAGCTATATCTCTTTATTTAATAACCACCAAAGCTATATCTCTCTATTTAATAACCACCAAAGCTATATCTCTCTATTTAATAACCACCAAAGCTATATCTCTTTATTTAATAACCACCAAAGCTATATCTCTCTATTTAATAACCACCAAAGCTATATCTCTCTATTTAATAACCACCAAAGCTATATCTCTCTATTTAATAACCACCAAAGCTATATCTCTCTATTTAATAACCACCAAAGCTATATCTCTTTATTTAATAACCACCAAAGCTATATCTCTCTATTTAATAACCACCAAAGCTATATCTCTCTATTTAATAACCACCAAAGCTATATCTCTCTATTTAATAACCACCAAAGCTATATCTCTCTATTTAATAACCACCAAAGCTATATCTCTTTATTTAATAACCACCAAAGCTATATCTCTCTATTTAATAACCACCAAAGCTGTATCTCTATTTAATAACCATCAAAGCTATATCTCTCTATTTAATAACCACCAAAGCTATATCTCTTTATTTAATAACCACCAAAGCTATATGTCTCTATTTAATAACCACCAAAGCTATATCTCTTTATTTAATAACCACCAAAGCTATATCTCTCTATTTAATAACCACCAAAGCTATATCTGTTTATTTAATATCCACCAAAGCTATATCTCTCTATTTAATAACCACCAAAGCTATATCTCTCTATTTAATAACCACCAAAGCTATATCTCTCTATTTAATAACCATCAAAGCTATATCTCTCTATTTAATAACCACCAAAGCTATATCTCTCTATTTAATAACCACCAAAGCTATATCTCTCTATTTAATAACCATCAAAGCTATATCTCTCTATTTCATAACCACCAAAGCTATATCTCTCTATTTAATAACCATCAAAGCTATATCTCTCTATTTAATAACCACCAAAGCTATATCTCTATTTAATAACCATCAAAGCTATATCTCTCTATTTAATAACCACCAAAGCTATATCTCTTTATTTAATAACCACCAAAGCTATATCTCTCTATTTAATAACCACCAAAGCTATATCTCTCTATTTAATAAACACCAAAACTATATCTCTCTATTTAATAACCATCAAAGCTATATCTCTCTATTTAATAACCACCAAAGCTATATATCTCTATTTAATAACCACCAAAGCTATATCTCTTTATTAAATAACCACCAAAGCTATATCTCTCTATTTAATAACCACCAAAGCTATATCTCTCTATTTAATAACCACCAAAGCTATATCTCTCTATTTAATAACCACCAAAGCTATATCTCTCTATTTAATAACCACCAAAGCTATATCTCTATTTAATAACCACCAAAGCTATATCTCTCTATTTAATAACCACCAAAGTTATATCTCTCTATTTAATAACCACCAAAGCTATATCTCTCTATTTAATAACCACCAAAGCTATATCTCTCTATTTAATAACCACCAAAGCTATATCTCTCTATTTAATAACCACCAAAGCTATATCTCTCTATTTAATAACCACCAAAGCTATATCTCTCTATTTAATAACCACCAAAGCTATATCTCTCTATTTAATAACCATCAAAGCTATATCTCTCTATTTAATAACCACCAAAGCTATATCTCTCTATTTAATAACCACCAAAGCTATATCTCTCTATTTAATAACCACCAAAGCTATATCTCTCTATTTAATAACCATCAAAGCTATATCTCTCTATTTAATAACCACCAAAGCTATATCTCTCTATTTAATAACCACCAAAGCTATATCTCTCTATTTAATAACCACCAAAGCTATATCTCTCTATTTAATAACCACCAAAGCTATATCTCTCTATTTAATAACCACCAAAGCTATATCTCTCTATTTAATAACCATCAAAGCTATATCTCTCTATTTAATAACCACCAAAGCTATATCTCTCTATTTAATAACCATCAAAGCTATATCTCTCTATTTAATAACCATCAAAGCTATATCTCTCTATTTAATAACCACCAAAGCTATATCTCTCTATTTAATAACCACCAAAGCTATATCTCTTTATTTAATAACTACCAAAGCTATATCTCTCTATTTAATAACCACCAAAGCTATATCTCTCTATTTAATAAACACCAAAACTATATCTCTCTATTTAATAACCATCAAAGCTATATCTCTCTATTTAATAACCACCAAAGCTATATATCTCTATTTAATAACCACCAAAGCTATATCTCTTTATTAAATAACCACCAAAGCTATATCTCTCTATTTAATAACCACCAAAGCTATATCTCTCTATTTAATAACCACCAAAGCTATATCTCTCTATTTAATAACCATCAAAGCTATATCTCTCTATTTAATAACCATCAAAGCTATATCTCTCTATTTAATAACCTCCAAAGCTATATCTCTTTATTTAATAGCCACCAAAGCTATTTCTCTCTATTTAATAACCACCAAAGCTATATCTCTTTATTTAATAGCCACCAAAGCTATTTCTCTCTATTTAATAACCACTAAAGCTATATCTCTCTATTTAATAACCATCAAAGCTATATCTCTTTATTTAATAACCACCAAAGCTATATCTCTCTATTTAATAACCATCAAAGCTATATCTCTCTATTTAATAACCATCAAAGCTATATCTCTCTATTTAATAACCACCAAAGCTATATCTCTTTTCAATAACCACCAAAGCTATATCTCTTTATTTAATAACCACCAAAGCTATATCTCTCTATTTAATAACCACCAAAGCTATATCTCTTTATTTAATAACCACCAAAGCTATATCTCTCTATTTAATAACCACCAAAGCTATATCTCTCTATTTAATAACCACCAAAGCTATATCTCTTTATTTAATAACCACCAAAGCTATATCTCTCTATTTAATAACCACCAAAGCTATATCTCTTTATTTAATAACCACCAAAGCTATATCTCTCTATTTAATAACCACCAAAGCTATATCTCTCTATTTATCAACCACCAAAGCTATATATCTCTTTATTTAATTACCACCAAAGCTATATCTCTCTATTTAATAACCACCAAAGCTATATCTCTCTATTTAATAACCATCAAAGCTATATCTCTCTATTCAATAACCACCAAAGCTATATCTCTCTATTTAATAACCACCAAAGCTATATCTCTCTATTTAATAACCACCAAAGCTATATCTCTTTATTTAATAACGACCAAAGCTATATCTCTTTATTTAATAACCACCAAAGCTATATCTCTCTATTTAATAACCACCAAAGCTATATCTCTCTATTTAATAACCACCAAAGCTATATCTCTCTATTTAATAACCACCAAAGCTATATCTCTCTATTTAATAACCACCAAAGCTATATATCTCTATTTAATAACCACCAAAGCTATATCTCTATTTAATAACCACCAAAGCTATATCTCTCTTTTTAATAACCACCAAAGCTATATCTCTCTATTTAATAACCACCAAAGCTATATCTCTTCATTTAATAACCACCAAAGCTATATCTCTCTATTTAATAACCACCAAAGCTATATCTCTTCATTTAATAACCACCAAAGCTATATCTCTCTATTTAATAACCACCAAAGCTATATCTCTCTATTTAATAACCACCAAAGCTATATCTCTTTATTTAATAACCACCAAAGCTATATCTCTCTATTTAATAACCACCAAAGCTATATCTCTCTATTTAATAACCACCAAAGCTATATCTCTTTATTTAATAACCACCAAAGCTATATCTCTCTATTTAATAACCACCAAAGCTATATCTCTCTATTTAATAACCACCAAAGCTATATCTCTCTATTTAATAACCACCAAAGCTATATCTCTCTATTTAATAACCACCAAAGCTATATCTCTTTATTTAATAACCACCAAAGCTATATCTCTCTATTTAATAACCACCAAAGCTATATCTCTCTATTTAATAACCACCAAAGCTATATCTCTCTATTTAATAACCACCAAAGCTATATCTCTCTATTTAATAACCACCAAAGCTATATCTCTTTATTTAATAACCACCAAAGCTATATCTCTCTATTTAATAACCACCAAAGCTGTATCTCTATTTAATAACCATCAAAGCTATATCTCTCTATTTAATAACCACCAAAGCTATATCTCTTTATTTAATAACCACCAAAGCTATATGTCTCTATTTAATAACCACCAAAGCTATATCTCTTTATTTAATAACCACCAAAGCTATATCTCTCTATTTAATAACCACCAAAGCTATATCTGTTTATTTAATATCCACCAAAGCTATATCTCTCTATTTAATAACCACCAAAGCTATATCTCTCTATTTAATAACCACCAAAGCTATATCTCTCTATTTAATAACCATCAAAGCTATATCTCTCTATTTAATAACCACCAAAGCTATATCTCTCTATTTAATAACCACCAAAGCTATATCTCTCTATTTAATAACCATCAAAGCTATATCTCTCTATTTAATAACCACCAAAGCTATATCTCTCTATTTAATAACCATCAAAGCTATATCTCTCTATTTAATAACCACCAAAGCTATATCTCTATTTAATAACCATCAAAGCTATATCTCTCTATTTAATAACCACCAAAGCTATATCTCTTTATTTAATAACCACCAAAGCTATATCTCTCTATTTAATAACCACCAAAGCTATATCTCTCTATTTAATAAACACCAAAACTATATCTCTCTATTTAATAACCATCAAAGCTATATCTCTCTATTTAATAAACACCAAAACTATATCTCTCTATTTAATAACCATCAAAGCTATATCTCTCTATTTAATAACCACCAAAGCTATATATCTCTATTTAATAACCACCAAAGCTATATCTCTTTATTAAATAACCACCAAAGCTATATCTCTCTATTTAATAACCACCAAAGCTATATCTCTCTATTTAATAACCACCAAAGCTATATCTCTCTATTTAATAACCACCAAAGCTATATCTCTCTATTTAATAACCACCAAAGCTATATCTCTATTTAATAACCACCAAAGCTATATCTCTCTATTTAATAACCACCAAAGTTATATCTCTCTATTTAATAACCACCAAAGCTATATCTCTCTATTTAATAACCACCAAAGCTATATCTCTCTATTTAATAACCACCAAAGCTATATCTCTCTATTTAATAACCACCAAAGCTATATCTCTCTATTTAATAACCACCAAAGCTATATCTCTCTATTTAATAACCACCAAAGCTATATCTCTCTATTTAATAACCATCAAAGCTATATCTCTCTATTTAATAACCACCAAAGCTATATCTCTCTATTTAATAACCACCAAAGCTATATCTCTCTATTTAATAACCACCAAAGCTATATCTCTCTATTTAATAACCATCAAAGCTATATCTCTCTATTTAATAACCACCAAAGCTATATCTCTCTATTTAATAACCACCAAAGCTATATCTCTCTATTTAATAACCACCAAAGCTATATATCTCTATTTAATAACCACCAAAGCTATATCTCTTTATTAAATATCCACCAAAGCTATATCTCTCTATTTAATAACCACCAAAGCTAAATCTCTCTATTTAATAACCACCAAAGCTATATCTCTCTATTTAATAACCACCAAAGCTATATCTCTCTATTTAATAACCACCAAAGCTATATCTCTATTTAATAACCACCAAAGCTATATCTCTATTCAATAACCACCAAAGCTATATCTCTCTATTTAATAACCACCAAAGTTATATCTCTATTTAATAACCACCAAAGCTATATCTCTATTTAATAACCACCAAAGCTATATCTCTCTATTTAATAACCACCAAAGCTATATCTCTCTATTTAATAACCACCAAAGCTATATCTCTCTATTTAATAACCACCAAAGCTATATCTCTCTATTTAATAACCATCAAAGCTATATCTCTCTATTTAATAACCACCAAAGCTATATATCTCTATTTAATAACCACCAAAGCTATATCTCTCTATTTAATAACCATCAAAGCTATATCTCTCTATTTAATAACCACCAAAGCTATATATCTCTATTTAATAACCACCAAACTCTTACCATCTCTACATTCATTTCACCCCCTACAATGACTATTTTCTGTGGATGGAAGAGAAGGGGTTCGTTTTTTGAGGTCTGAACTGTTGTAAATTGGATATTGCATGGACTGTCTAGTTACCTTCACATATTGCGGAAGGTTATATTTCAGGTGGCATTTATTTATCGTCTTGTTATTCGCATAACTCATAAAATATTCAACCAAATTACCTGGAATTTGATGGGATGATTGGTAATTATCCAGGAACTAACTGGTAAAATTATGGGAGTGATCTGGTCAAAGGTTAAAAGGTCAAGGTCATTCTTAACTCGATAATTCAAAAGTGTTTTGAACCAAATTGCATGAAATTTGGTGTAACGTTTGTTCATTAACAAGGAGCCATTTGGTTAGATTCATGCGCTTTTGGTTAGAAGTATGCGCTCTAAGAGAGTACTTCATCTAGTTTACCACCTTTTCTATGGCGTGATTACAATTATGCCGTTCATGGAACTATTATCTGTTCCGTACATTGAATAATAGTTCAGAAATGTAATAAGAAATAGATATACTCTTCATGCCTATAATACATTGGGTGGTCTTGTTCTAAACTCATATCGGAGAAGTGTTATCCAATTCATTTTATAGACTATAGTAATTTAGCCGTATTAGTTACGCTACTAAAATGCAATGTAAAGTTAAGCTTATCAAGATCTAATATCTTTGTATTGCTCTAAATGTAATGTTGATCTTTATAAGTTACAGTTCGATCGTTACATCGTGGTGTACTGTGGTGTGTGTTCACTGTGGTGTGTGTTCACTGTGGTGTGTGTTCACTGTGGTGTGTGTTCACTGTGGTGTGTGTTCACTGTGGTGTGTGTTCACTGTGGTGTGTGTTCACTGTATCAGACACACCCTTTTCTTCTTATAGTTTTCTTTCCCTTTAAAGTGATTGATGGTGAGCCATGGTAATGGAGTCTGGAGACTGAGTCATGGTAATGGAGTCTGGAGACTGAGTCATGGTAATGGAGTCTGGAGACTGAGTCATGGTAATGGAGTCTGGAGACTGAGTCATGGTAATGGAGTCTGGAGACTGAGTCATGGTAATGGAGTCTCGAGACTGAGTCATGGTAATGGAGTCTGGAGACTGAGTCTTGGTAATGGAGTCTCGAGACTGAGTCATGGTAATGGAGTCTCGAGACTGAGTCATGGTAATGGAGTCTCGAGACTGAGTCATGGTAATGGAGTCTGGAGACTGAGTCATGGTAATGGAGTCTGGAGACTGAGTCATGGTAATGGAGTCTGGAGACTGAGTCTTGGTAATGGAGTCTGGAGACTGAGTCTTGGTAATGGAGTCTCGAGACTGAGTCTTGGTAATGGAGTCTCGAGACTGAGTCATGGTAATGAAGTCTGGAGACTGAGTCATGGTAATGGAGTCTCGAGACTGAGTCATGGTAATGGAGTCTCGAGACTGAGTCATGGTAATGGAGTCTGGAGACTGAGTCATGGTAATGGAGTCTGGAGACTGAGTCATGGTAATGGAGTCTGGAGACTGAGTCATGGTAATGGAGTCTGGAGACTGAGTCATGGTAATGGAGTCTAGAGACTGAGTCATGGTAATGGAGTCTGGAGACTGAGTCTTGGTAATGGAGTCTGGAAACTGAGTCATGGTAATGGAGTCTCGAGACTGAGTCATGGTAATGGAGTCTGGAGACTGAGTCATGGTAATGGAGTCTGGAGACTGAGTCATGGTAATGGAGTCTAGAGACTGAGTCATGGTAATGGAGTCTGGAGACTGAGTCATGGTAATGGAGTCTGGAGACTGAGTCATGGTAATGGAGTCTGGAGACTGAGTCATGGTAATGGAGTCTGGAGACTGAGTCATGGTAATGGAGTCTGGTGACTGAGTCATGGTAATGGAGTCTGGAGACTGAGTCATGGTAATGGAGTCTGGAGACTGAGTCATGGTAATGGAGTCTGGAGACTGAGTCATGGTAATGGAGTCTGGAGACTGAGTCATGGTAATGGAGTCTGGAGACTGAGTCATGGTAATGGAGTCTGGAGACTGAGTCATGGTAATGGAGTCTGGAGACTGAGTCATGGTAATGGAGTCTGGAGACTGAGTCTTGGTAATGGAGTCTGGAGACTGAGTCTTGGTAATGGAGTCTGGAGACTGAGTCTTGGTAATGGAGTCTGGAGACTGAGTCTTGGTAATGGAGTCTGGAGATTGAGTCATGGTAATGGAGTCTGGAGACTGAGTCATGGTAATGGAGTCTGGAGACTGAGTCATGGTTATCCTTTTGTCTGGTGGTTGTCCTTTTGTCTGGTGATTATCTTTTTGTCTGGTGATTATCTTTTTGTCTGGTGATTATCCTTTTGTCTGGTGATTATCCTTTTACTGGTGATTATCTGTTTGTCTGGTGGTTGTCCTTTTGTCTGGTGATTATCTTTTTGTCTGGTGATTATCTTTTTGTCTGGTGATTATCTTTTTGTCTGGTGGTTGTCCTTTTGTCTGGTGGTTGTCCTTTTGTCTGGTGGTTGTCCTTTTGTCTGGTGGTTATCCTTTTGTCTGGTGGTTATCCTTTTGTCTGGTGGTTGTCCTTATGTCTGGTGGTTGTCCTTTTGTCTGGTGATTATCTTTTTGTCTGGTGGTTATCCTTTTGTCTGGTGGTTATCCTTTTGTCTGGTGGTTGTCCTTTTGTCTGGTGGTTATCCTTTTGTCTGGTGGTTATCCTTTTGTCTGGTGATAATGGTTAGCACAGCACACAGAGTGTAACCAATTTAGTTTAATATGGTTTACTCAATTGTAACCTTGATGCTCTCCCTAAATTAGGTTGTAATGCATCCATCTCATTTGAGGTGTGAAGCAGTGCAGTAGGCAGATGAAATTGCTTCTTATTTGATAATGAATTGATTTGCTTAACAAACTTTAAATGGTAGTAGGTAGCATGTGCATTCACTACAGTTTCTAGAAATCAGAATTTTGTAAAATCTTTTTATAATAGTAAAAAATCAGAATTTTGTTTGACTAGTTTCTTTCTCTGATGCATACTGAAGTTGTTCTTCAATAATGAACTGGTTTGATTGAAACTAATTCCTACTGGTAGCCTGATGAAGAGGGTACCAACTGAATTACCACATTTTCATTGACTGTGTGATTTCTCTGTGACAGGCACAATTTAGCCATAGTCACAGCTCTCACCAGAGAGTTATGTCTTGTTACCTAGAATCTAGTGACTGTGGAAAATGTTAACACCTAGTAGTGTTGTGTGTGCTATAACACTACAAAGTGTGATGTGTGTGTTCTACCTTACAAAGTGTGATGTGTGTGTTCTACCTTACAAAATGTGATGTGTGTGTCTACCTTACAAAGTGTGATGTGTGTGTTCTACCTTACAAAGTGTGATGTGTGTGTTCTACCTTACAAAGTGTGATGTGTGTGTTCTACCTTACAAAGTGTGATGTGTGTGTTCTACCTTACAAAGTGTGATGTGTGTGTTCTACCTTACAAAGTGTGATGTGTGTGTTCTACCTTACAAAGTGTGATGTGTGTGTTCTACCTTACAAAGTGTGATGTGTGTGTTCTACCTTACAAAGTGTGATGTGTGTGACTTGCTACTGTGTTATCTAATAACATGGTTACTTTAGTACACTTCACTGATAACCTGATAAGAAGTTGTTACTTTTAGACTCTAGTCCATAGTGGGTATACGACTAGAGTCTTTGTGCTTATTATTTAGGTATGATATTAGAGGTTATTTAAACTCTGCGTTGAAGGTTTTTTCAGTTTTTAAGCTTTCGAATAGAAAGATTTCCATTCATCGTCAGAAAAAAACCTCCAACGCAGAGTTTAAATAACCTCTAATATCATTGATTTCCCGTTGAGTTTGAATCTTTTCAATCCTATTTAAGTATAGTATTGTATGAAATTACAATATAGGTATTTGACTTTCCTCTGTGCCCATTATTTCCCCAATATTCCCATTAAATAACTGCAGTCTCTATCCCAGCATTGTGTGTCTGTCTATCAATTAATTCTCTAAATTATCCACTAGCTAACTATACCTTAACTATCACAGCAGTAATTGATCTCGATGAACTCCTATCGCCGCGTTCTGTTCTCACTAACTAAAATGACTGAGTAGCTTTTCTGCATCCATGCTCTACCTGTGATAGCTACTGATCATAGCCTTTATCTTTTTTTTGCTGTTGAGATGCCGGTAGTAACTACCAAAAGACACACTAACGTTTGGAACTGATACTGCGCTAAAATGAGTCTTCACTATTATCCGATAGTACCTATCAGTTGATTGCATTCACCAAGTAGCTTTTCTGCATGCATGAGCTTGACACCAACTGGTGGTAGTTGACTTGTTTCACAGAGTTAACTTTAATTTTGTCGACAGCGATATGGCCTATCGCTATTATCCCCTAGTAATTAGCGTGGTAATATTATTTTTAATTGTAAGAATGATATCTAAAGTATGCCTAGGAAAACTAATTAATGAAGTCAAATTATGAAAACATCAAATCGAGAGAATTTAAAAAAATGCTTATACCTGGTAGGTATTTATCCATTGCTATCCAAGGTAAATTTGTTTCATTGGTAGAAGTCAATGGTCCATTTAACGTTTTTGTATATTTTCGCCCAAATAACTTGTGATATTTACCAAGATAATCTCTCACGCAAACACCAGACTACTTATTTAGTACTCATCTCTAATGTAGTCTATTTACCAGCACTAACTTGTGAGGGTGGTTCTAATATCATGTGAGTGAAGCAGTGGGTACACACCTGGCCACACTCACCAGATTGCACTGACAGCTATGGCTATTTCAGTCACATCTACATACAATGCTATTATCAACCACTTCATGCCATCAGTGTTATGCACTCTTATTTAGTCTCATTCGCTCAATGCACTTTTCTGTCAATGTGCAGCAAGAGAGTATATGTACATAGTTACTTTCCTGCATACATGAGCTTAGCACCATTTATCATCTTCCTCTACGTCCTCTTCATAATTTATGTTCTACTGCAAAGATAACTGCATAGTATTTTTTAGCTACACTCTCTGCCAGATTTTTTCCCCTAGAGAGTCAGTGTGCCAAGACATTTGTCACCCCTCCCCTCTACAGTGTCAAATATGGTGAATGTCCTGTACATCTACAGTGTCAAATATGGTGAATGTCCTGTACATCTACAGTGTCAAATATGGTGAATGTCCTGTACATCTACAGTGTCAAATATGTTGAATGTCCTGTACATCTGCAGTGTCAAATGTAGTGAATGTCCTGTACATCTACAGTGTCAAATAAAGTGAATGTCCTGTACGTCTACAGTGTCAAATATGGTGGAATGTCCTGTACATCTACAGTGTCAAATATGGTGAATGTCCTTTACGTCTACAGTGTCAAATATGGTGAATGTTCTGTACATCTACAGTGTCAAATAAAGTGAATGTCCTGTACATCTACAGTGTCAAATATGGTGAATACTGTACTTGGTAAACAGATTAGGGACCATTTCCGGCTGTCATTGTCTGAGTTTGCCGGATGGAAGTAAGTTAACTTATTAACCTACAACATGGAGGTCTAACATTGGATGCTAAGTGTTTACCTTGCCTCTGATAACACAAGGAAGGGTCACACTAAGCACATGTCGCTGGGAAGGGGGGGGGGTGGAAGGGATTGCTTCTTTGTAAAGGGAACAGTTAATAACCACAGTCACTGCAGGTGTCTCACTCACTGTAACAATGTCCAGACTGTAATAACTGCTCTACAACATCGAAAGCTCTCCCATAATCTGTATCAGCTGCTGTGCAGCCTTTGACTCTGCCGTATAGACTACACTCTGTGCCGTCGAGACACTGCTGCTGGCACATGGAATTCTACGACTGTGTCTCTTTTCCCAGTTGCTGACTCACCGCAAGAGTTGATTGATATTTACATCCTCTGAGTCTTGCGATGCTCCTACCGAGGCGAGGGTGAGAGAAGACTCACCCTCAGCCTAGTGCCTCCTAAACATTACTAACTCTAGTGAACAGAGACAGACCTGTCCTGGATTCAACCCTCTTGTTATACATTATACTTTTATGCATAATTCGAGATTCCTCCCAACTCCTCCTCCTCTACCTAACCGTAAGATACCTCTCCTCTCATTTCACCATTTCTATCGGTGTTAAACGTTTCCATTCTCCAATGTTAATCTCAAACCAATGGCAACCCTAATTCGGAATAATTTCTAAATATAATTTCTCTACACGTATCAATTCAGATAATTAACTTCAATTCCCCATTCGATCTGAAGATTTGGTAACTACAATTGACACGTTGCTTCTGCATTTGATGCAAAAGGCACTAATTCAATTATTACTGTACTTCATTGTGCAAATCAAATTAAATGCCCTCCATCAATTGGTGTGAACTCTAATTTCTACAATGTACATCGAGTAGTCATTTGATGGTAAATATAGTCATTGTATGTATTTGCATGTTGTTTTTTCACATATGGTCTCTCTGAACGACTGAGTACCATTATGTCAGTCATACAATGTAGAATATAGTGCCTATTTATTTTAGTACAGAGCCCTCTGAGTCACCACAACCTGTTGAGGGGATAATTGCCTCGTGAATTCAATGTACACGTCAAATGAACTTCTAATGAACAGTCAGTGTCTCTTACGTTTTCTGTCTTCACGACTCGCTTTGATAGTTACCATTCAACGGAGTGACTGAAAGTTATAAAGAAATATTATTATGACTATAGAAATATTAATATGATAAAAGAAATATTGCTATGATTACAGAAATATCAGTTGTTCTATTAGTGCGTGTAAGACTGTATGTTCTGTTCTTACTGTACTAGATAGGTTTGGCTGATTGTGTGACAGTTTATTTGTTTGTTCACCTCAGGATTATGAGGCACCTTTACCAGCAGTCTCATTTACTTCTTCAGAGTCTCTAAACTTTGGTTGTTAACTCTGTGATGGAGTGAACAGCTCCAAACTGCAACAGGTAGTTACAATGCAGTGCAGATAAGCAAAGCTGCTATCATCTTAAAAGGTATGCATTTGAAGAAGTGGAACAGATGCTGCACACTATTTTAGGTACTATCAACTGAGTGACTGGCAGGTACTTACCTCATGCTGAAAATGTTTCTCTTGAGGATAGTACCTGCACCATGTCAAGGCCAGCACTGTTTACACGCTTCCTAAAGACTGAGGCAATGGCTATTGTAAAGAAACACTGTCAGTACAATACTTTGGGTGCAATGGCTATTGTAAAGAAACACTGTCAGTACAATACTTTGGGTGCAATGGCTATTGTAAAGAAACACTGTCAGTACAATACTTTGGGTGCAATGGCTATTCTAAAGAAACACTGTCAGTACAATACTTTGGGTGCAATGGCTATTGTAAAGAAACACTGTCAGTACAATACTTTGGGTGCAATGGCTATTGTAAAGAAACACTGTCAGTACAATACTTTGGGTGCAATGGCTATTGTAAAGAAACACTGTCAGTACAATACTTTGGGTGCAATGGCTATTGTAAAGAAACACTGTCAGTACAATACTTTGGGTGCAATGGCTACTCTAAAGAAACACTGTCAGTACAATACTTTGGGTGCAATGGCTATTGTAAAGAAACACTGTCAGTACAATACTTTGGGTTCAATGGCTATAACTCAATAAATGGTAATAAAATGTACAAAGTACGTCATTTTATTCCAATAACGTTCGTTATAAACTTGTTCAGACTCGTGAAAAGTTCTCTTCAATTCTAAAAGCTATTTTTTCATCATGTTAATACCTCTGGTAATTAGTTTCATGTTTATCATTTCATTGTGTTTGTGTAGCATGTTTTAGTCTCGCACCTGTACAGTCACCACTAGAGTTCTTAGAGACACTGCATTGCTAATATTGCTCTCCATTGTATAAACAGTCTGCTCTCTATTACTTCAGTCATCACACTAGTGAACAAAGTTTGGGATATAGAACTACCATTGTTTTTAGTCGTTCATTTTGAAGAGTAATTTGTAATGTCCCTGAAATATAGATATGTGAAGGTACACAACAAACTTGTTAAATATATTAATTGATTAACATATGATATAGTGAATCAATTAACAAATCATATCTTTTATCGTTACTGCTGGTACTGAAGTATTTGATATTTTATTTAGGTTCTTTTTTCTACGATGATTTTCATTTAAGAACAACTCTTTATTTCTTTCACTAATGGAACACACACACATTCTATACATGCATAGGTGTGTAGGTAGAACATCTGGTGATTGTCTTGAATGCCCCATTGTCATCTCTATCTTTTCTATCTCCTAACTTATCCTCTCCTGCAGATATTATTATTAGGAACACACCTGTTACTCCATTATTATTATTGCTGTAACTCATTGGTAAATAATATATAGGAACTATCGGAGAGAAGAGTGATGGGGCTCAGCACTCCGAAGTGTTTCATTTTTGTTATTTTAAGTTTGTTCAGAGTAACATACGGTAACTGATGTTGTTACTAGCTACCTCTTGCTTGGGGTAATGCATCTGCATATTAATGGACTGTGGCGCTCTTACAAACACTCACCTCCATATTATTAGTTATTTTCTGCCATCTACACCAAGAGATAAAATAGTAAAATTATCCCTTGGTTCATATCTGCATTCAGCAAAGAATATATCTTGCAAAATGTTATTGCTACTCAAACAGACCTGTTGTTAGTAACAACAAACAGAAGGAATGATAACAGTGTCTTTATTGGTTAGTGTGTTATCAATAGAGGTAAGAACTGCCTCTATATATATGTGCAGTTAGCGATTGTGTCATTTGGGGCTTCAATTTACTTACTTTATTCATTTCTCCTTTGCTCTTGCTTTTTTAAGGAAATTATTCTCTAATCAATTTAACCGAACGCCACTCTAACATGAGTATTCGGAAAAAGTTATGAATTCATTTCATATGAAACTAGATTATGTGCACTCGGTAGAGCGCATACCTTCGCCTCCGCTTTGACCAGTTCTCTCCCAAAATTAAGGAAACTGCTAACTGGATAATAACCAATCGTCCCACCAAGTTTCATGCAATATGGTACAATACTTTTCAAATTATAAATGACCTTGACCGGATCGCTTCCAAAATTCTACCAGATCGTTCTTGGTCATTCACCAATTGTACCACCAAATTTCAGACAATTTGGTTGAATACTTTTTGAGTTACAAATGGCCTTGACCTTGATCTTTGACCCGATCACTCCCAAAATCTATCAAAATGGTTCCTGCATATTGACCAATCGTTCCACTAAGTTTCATGCGATATGGTTTGATACTTTTTGAGTTATAAATGACCATGACCTTGACCTTTGACCGGGTCACTCCCAAAAGATTAGCAGCAGGTCACTAGACATGGACCAATCGTTTCACCAAATTTCAGGCAATTTGGTTGGACACTTTTTCAGTTAAGCGAATAACAAGATGATAAATAAATTAATAAATTCCGATGAAAATATGACCTTCCCGCATTCTGCGAAGGTAATCATTGTGAACTAATTACATAGTGCACGAAATGACATGAAAGAGGATAAACAACTCACTAAGTACAATTAGGTAAATTTCTACATAAATTAAGAGGAAGGCTATCCCATTGAAATACCGATACTCAAGTTAGGGTAATCAGAGACTGTTCTCAATTTTTCTCATAGTGGCATCTATGTGTCAGCCTCAAAATTAAACTAATTCACACCACCACTAAAATAAGTGACCAAACTGTCATTTTGAGGAGTTCTTCCCCGCTGAAGTTTCACCCGCAATTCCACGTTGTATTTAACTCCTCAATCTCCACCTCAAACCTTTAGCTTATTTCTCCAATTTCTATAATAGCGTGTGTACCTCATTTATGTGTGTTCTAACTCCTAAACTCCTAACAGATACAATATTTTTACAGGCACAATTTACCCCAATGTCCTTTCACCACCCAAACAGTTATTCGTTAATCTTCAAAATGAACAGTTTAATGTTATCCGAGACTCGTGAAATGGGTCACTTGGCATTTTATATCTTCTAGCATATTATCTAAAGTATTTCGAACTCAAGCAGCTTTCAGTTTTATTTGCTTCAACAGTGAAGAACATGAAGACTAACGCATGAATTCCTTGTAGAAACAAAAGCTAAGTGCCCAAATACATTGTAAAGTATATTGCAAATATAGGAGTCACTCCTACTAATTCTACCGAGTAAGGGTAAGGTGCTTTCCTAACAATAACTACAGACTGTACAGCTTTAATTACAGTCACTGAGAGTATGAAGTGTTGTTTTGATGTGTAAGTGAAGCCGTGACGTACACACTACTGCTATTGGTCCGTTCTCTCTTGCATACACTAATGGTAAATATCTATTTTCTATATTATTTTTGTCATGAGACGAATTAGAAAGTATTAACATTACAGTCAATGTATTTATTTGAATTAATTGGAAACACGTGTACAGGCAATGCATGTGCGTGTACAGGCAATGCATGTGCGTGTACAGGCAATGCATGTGCGTGTACAGGCAATGCATGTGCGTGTACAGGCAATGCATGTGCGTGTACAGGCAATGCATGTGCGTGTACAGGCAATGCATGTGCGTGTACAGGCAATGCATGTGCGTGTACAGGCAATGCATGTGTGTGTACAGGCAATGCATGTGCGTGTACAGGCAATGCATGTGTGTGTACAGGCAATGCATGTGTGTGTACAGGCAATGCATGTATGTGTACAGGCAATGCATGTGTGTGTACAGGCAATGCATGTGTACACTGTACAGTCCAGACATTAGGGCGACATAGGAGTTCAATTAAAATGTTAGTTTTCTTTACTTATGATAATATAGAGAATATTGGGAGAAAAATAAACTATGTGATATTAGTAGAGCAGAGATATGTTTTTAACAAATAATTTATAATAAACTTTCTAATTATGTTGTAGACGAATATACGATAAAAGTTTTAAAATATAATTGATATGCTCGTGTACTATTGTTATTACTCGACATCGATAGAGTTGTTACTGCAGGTTGTTGTGTTGTTAGAGTTGTTACTGCAGGTTATTGTGTTGTGTTGTTAGAGTTGTTACTGCAGGTTATTGTGTTGTTACTGCAGGTTATTGTGTTGTGTTGTTAGAGTTGTTACTGCAGGTTATTGTGTTGTTAGAGTTGTTACTGCAGGTTGTTGTGTTGTTAGAGTTGTTACTGCAGGTTGTTGTGTTGTTAGAGTTGTTAGCTCATAAGGAGTTGTTAGAGGCCTCCCCATCCACACCTACTAACAACCTTGGGTTTCTTTTCTAGTGTAGGTATGATAGTGAACTTGGTGTGATGTCCTTTGCTACTCACTAGCTAGTTAAAACTCATCACTCCTATCTACTCAGTGTGCTCTAAATACTCACCATTTATCTCTTCTCGCGAATTGCGTGAGGTGATGTTTTAGTCGACATTTATTCAATTATTTGCCATCTTGTTATTTGCATAACTTAAAAAGTATTCAACCAAATTACCTAAAATTTGACTGTACACTCTAACTGCAGAGTGTGACTGTACACTCTAACTGCAGAGTGTGACTGACTGTACACTCTAACTGCAGCGTGTGACTGACTGTACACTCTAACTGCAGAGTGTGACTGTACACTCTAACTGCAGAGTGTGTCTGTACACTCTAACTGCAGAGTGTGACTGACTGTACACTCTAACTGCAGCGTGTGACTGACTGTACACTCTAACTGCAGAGTGTGTCTGTACACTCTAACTGCAGAGTGTGACTGTACACTCTAACTGCAGAGTGTGTCTGTACACTCTAACTGCAGAGTGTGTCTGTACACTCTAACTGCAGAGTGTGTCTGTACACTCTAACTGCAGCGTGTGACTGACTGTACACTCTAACTGCAGCGTGTGACTGACTGTACACTCTAACTGCAGAGTGTGACTGTACACTCTAACTGCAGAGTGTGACTGTACACTCTAACTGCAGAGTGTGACTGTACACTCTAACTGCAGAGTGTGTCTGTACACTCTAACTGCAGAGTGTGTCTGTACACTCTAACTGCAGCGTGTGACTGACTGTACACTCTAACTGCAGAGTGTGTCTGTACACTCTAACTGCAGAGTGTGTCTGTACACTCTAACTGCAGAGTGTGTCTGTACACTCTAACTGCAGAGTGTGTCTGTACACTCTAACTGCAGAGTGTGTCTGTACACTCTAACTGCAGAGTGTGTCTGTACACTCTAACTGCAGAGTGTGTCTGTACACTCTAACTGCAGAGTGTGTCTGTACACTCTAACTGCATAGTAACTCCTCTGTTTTCTCTCTTAGTTGCCCCTTGTCTTCTGCAGTGACGTCATCAGTGCTTCTCTTTGCTTAACTTTTCTACCAATATACTATGTATGTCTGTATTTAGCAAGATACTATGTACATTGTTATAAAACAAACTTCCAAACATAATTTTCTCTTTAGCCAGTTCAAACATGTCTGACATAAGAGTAGCTATAAGTCGAATTCTACTGTTGCAAAGAAACTTTCAATTGCGAGATCGACTGTCTGTAAAACATTGTACCGTCCAATCAAAAGGTGACTTGTCTGATTGTCCGAGAGAAGTGGTAAACCTCGCTCCTAATGGTTACACGCATTAGAGAGAAGTGGTAAACCACGCTCCTAATGGTTACACGCATTAGAGAGAAGTGGTAAACCACGCTCCTAATGGTTACACGCATTAGAGAGAAGTGGTAAACCACGCTCCTAATGGTTACACGCATTAGAGAGAAGTGGTAAACCACGCTCCTAATGGTTACACGCATTAGAGAGAAGTGGTAAACCACGCTCCTAATGGTTACACGCATTAGAGAGAAGCGGTAAACCACGCTCCTAATGGTTACACGCATTAGAGAGAAGTGGTAAACCACGCTCCTAATGGTTACACGCATTAGAGAGAATATTAGAAGTTACCCGAAAAGATGGATTAGTTTGCTAGTAAAGACTGCTGACATGTGTTCCAGAACCAGGAGGTGACTCGTCCACGATAGCATGAGAATGTCCTCTTGCACCCATCAAAAGAAACAAACCCTGTCAGCAGATGTAAAGAAAAAATGTTGGAAGCAAATTTCTCATCGCACGGTTGGTGAAATCATCTTTTGGTCAGATAAGAAGTTCTCCATATTTAAATTGACTCATAATCGAAGAAATGACAGAATAATTGGGAGAAAGATGAAGGTATTCTTTATGATCAAAAAACCTGAAAATGAACAATAAAACCTGCTTCCGTAATGGTACTAAAATACACATCTGCTAGTGTGTAGGCATACACACACCTGCTAGTGTGTAGTCACACACACACCTGCTAGTGTGTAGTCACACACACACCTGCTAGTGTGTAGTCACACACACACACCTGCTAGTGTGTAGTCACACACACACCTGCTAGTGTGTAGGAGTCACAGGACATGTAAGGGCATCAGAGTTAGTTTGTTCTCCCCGTTAGTACACACCTAGCGACAGGAAGAGTAGCGCAAATTATGTACAAACATCTACTAAATGGCAATTCGTTAAATAAAAACAATTAATCTGCCCTGACAGTACAAAGACAGAACTATGCTCTTCCTTTCAATTCTGAGAAATCAATTAAATCTGTGAAGTACTAATCAAATGATACACAACAACAATCAGACTCTGAGCATTGAGCTGTGCTCAGTCAATATAATCTAGGAGTTTTCATCTCGAATTCTATTTTTGATTCAAGGATTTCATTAAATGGAAGACATTTTAGTTGCTGAATCTCTATGATGAAAACCATTACAATGTTAGTAACTGAGACAAAGTGCAGCTCTATACCTAGGGTGTTATTACCTTCGCAAATATGTGGAAGGTCATATTTTACCCGGCATTTATTTATTTATCATCTTGTTATTCGCTTAACTGAAAAAATATTCAACCAAATTGTCTGAAATTTTGTGAAACGATTGGTCAATGTCCTGTGACCTTCTGGTAGAATTTTGGAAGCGATCCGGTCAAAGGTCAAGGTCATTTATAACTCAACTCAAAAAATATAGAACCATATTGCATTAAACTTGGTGGGGCGATTGGTCATTGTCCAGTTACCAGTTTATTAGATTTTGGGAGTGAACGGGTCTAAGCGGTGGCGAAGCTATGCGCTCTACCGAATCCACGTAATCTGGTTTAATTTAGTTTCTAAGCTGTGTGGCATGTTGGAGAAATTTGATATCACTTTCTTCAAAGTTATCTTTTAGTGATATAGATGTTATTAATTACTAGGAATGATATCGAGTGAAAATATACACACGTCATCTTTACCTGGGGGTGTGTACCCCACTTGTCAATAGAAATATGTCAAGTTGTTCTTGTGATTAGAGAGCAATGTTACTTATACTTTGTTCATTTCAATCATTGAAAGTAAAATATCTATTTCCATTTCTTTTCTCAGTAAATGTTTTCTGTTTGTTAAAATACAATCCCCCGATAATAAAGTTATTCCAGACATTACAATTGGTATCTGTCTGTCTAATGATAGAAAACAATACATTTCATAACGAAATAACAATAACCATTAAAATTCACTGAACTAATTATTAGAGTATTTTCTGATGTACTTCCTCCATTAAAATTCAACAGGAATAATATAGCACGGATAATATTTCCTATCATTTATCTGTTTTGGAACACTTAAAGTAAACTAACGTTACTAAGTGATGACTAACGTTACTAAGTGATGACTAACGTTACTAAGTGATGACTAACGTTACTAAGTGATGAATAACGTTACTAAGTGATGACTAACGTTACTAAGTGATGACTAACGTTACTAAGTGATGACTAACGTTACCAAGTGATGACTAACGTTACCAAGTGATGACTAACGTTACCAAGTGATGACTAACGTTACCAAGTGATGACTAACGTTACCAAGTGATGACTAACGTTACCAAGTGATGACTAACGTTACCAAGTGATGACTAACGTTACCAAGTGATGACTAACGTTACCAAGTGATGACTAACGTTACCAAGTGATGACTAACGTTACCAAGTGATGACTAACGTTACCAAGTGATGACTAACGTTACCAAGTGATGACTAACGTTACCAAGTGATGACTAACGTTACCAAGTGATGACTAACGTTACCAAGTGATGACTAACGTTACCAAGTGATGACTAACGTTACCAAGTGATGACTAACGTAAATGAGTGATGACTAACGTAAATGAGTGATGACTAACGTAAATGAGTGATGACTAACGTTACTAAGTGATGACTAACGTTACTAAGTGATGACTAACGTTACTAAGTGATGACTAACGTTACTAAGTGTTGACTAACGTTACTCTTTTAGCTTAGTCATCACTAACGTTACTCTTTTAGCTTAGTCATCACTAACGTTACTCTTTTAGCTTAGTCATCACTAACGTTACTCTTTTAGCTTAGTCATCACTAACGTTACTCTTTTAGCTTAGTCATCACTAACGTTACTCTTTTAGCTCAGTCATCACTAAAGTTACTCTTTTAGCTTAGTCATCACTAACGTTACTCTTTTAGCTCAGTCATCACTAACGTTACTCTTTTAGCTCAGTCATCACTAACGTTACTCTTTTAGCTCAGTCATCACTAACGTTACTCTTTTAGCTCAGTCATCACTAACGTTACTCTTTTAGCTCAGTCATCACTAACGTTACTCTTTTAGCTCAGTCATCATTAACGTTACTCTTTTAGCTTAGTCATCACTAACGTTACTCTTTTAGCTCAGTCATCACTAACGTTACTCTTTTAGCTTAGTCATCACTAACGTTACTCTTTTAGCTTAGTCATCACTAACGTTACTCTTTTAGCTCAGTCATCACTAACGTTACTCTTTTAGCTTAGTCATCACTAACGTTACTCTTTTAGCTCAGTCATCACTAACGTTACTCTTTTAGCTCAGTCATCACTAACGTTACTCTTTTAGCTCAGTCATCACTAACGTTACTCTTTTAGCTCAGTCATCACTAACGTTACTCTTTTAGCTCAGTCATCACTAACGTTACTCTTTTAGCTCAGTCATCACTAACGTTACTCTTTTAGCTCAGTCATCACTAACGTTACTCTTTTAGCTTAGTCATCACTAACGTTACTCTTTTAGCTCAGTCATCACTAACGTTACTCTTTTAGCTTATTCATCACTAACGTTACTCTTTTAGCTCAGTCATCACTAACGTTACTCTTTTAGCTCAGTCATCACTAACGTTACTCTTTTAGCTCAGTCATCACTAACGTTACTCTTTTAGCTCAGTCATCACTAACGTTACTCTTTTAGCTTAGTCATCACTAACGTTACTCTTTTAGCTTAGTCATCACTAACGTTACTCTTTTAGCTCAGTCATCACTAACGTTACTCTTTTAGCTTAGTCATCACTAACGTTACTCTTTTAGCTCAGTCATCACTAACGTTACTCTTTTAGCTTAGTCATCACTAACGTTACTCTTTTAGCTTAGTCATCACTAACGTTACTCTTTTAGCTTAGTCATCACTAACGTTACTCTTTTAGCTTAGTCATCACTAACGTTACTCTTTTAGCTCAGTCATCACTAACGTTACTCTTTTAGCTCAGTCATCACTAACGTTACTCTTTTAGCTTAGTCATCACTAACGTTACTCTTTTAGCTTAGTCATCACTAACGTTACTCTTTTAGCTCAGTCATCACTAACGTTACTCTTTTAGCTTATTCATCACTAACGTTACTCTTTTAGCTTAGTCATCACTAACGTTACTCTTTTAGCTCAGTCATCACTAACGTTACTCTTTTAGCTTAGTCATCACTAACGTTACTCTTTTAGCTTATTCATCACTAACGTTACTCTTTTAGCTTAGTCATCACTAACGTTACTCTTTTAGCTCAGTCATCACTAACGTTACTCTTTTAGCTTATTCATCACTAACGTTACTCTTTTAGCTTAGTCATCACTAACGTTACTCTTTTAGCTCAGTCATCACTAACGTTACTCTTTTAGCTTAGTCATCACTAACGTTACTCTTTTAGCTCAGTCATCACTAACGTTACTCTTTTAGCTCAGTCATCACTAACGTTACTCTTTTAGCTCAGTCATCACTAACGTTACTCTTTTAGCTCAGTCATCACTAACGTTACTCTTTTAGCTCAGTCATCACTAACGTTACTCTTTTAGCTCAGTCATCACTAACGTTACTCTTTTAGCTCAGTCATCACTAACGTTACTCTTTTAGCTTAGTCATCACTAACGTTACTCTTTTAGCTCAGTCATCACTAACGTTACTCTTTTAGCTTATTCATCACTAACGTTACTCTTTTAGCTCAGTCATCACTAACGTTACTCTTTTAGCTCAGTCATCACTAACGTTACTCTTTTAGCTCAGTCATCACTAACGTTACTCTTTTAGCTCAGTCATCACTAACGTTACTCTTTTAGCTTAGTCATCACTAACGTTACTCTTTTAGCTTAGTCATCACTAACGTTACTCTTTTAGCTCAGTCATCACTAACGTTACTCTTTTAGCTCAGTCATCACTAACGTTACTCTTTTAGCTCAGTCATCACTAACGTTACTCTTTTAGCTCAGTCATCACTAACGTTACTCTTTTAGCTCAGTCATCACTAACGCTACTCTTTTAGCTCAGTCATCACTCCTGTCCAAAGAGGAAAAAACGTCTCTGACTCACCAGTTGGAAATGTAACTGAAAGGAAGCATTGCACCATTCTTTTCTATAGTTTCTACATTAGGCTATAGTTTCTACATTAGGCTATAGTTTCTACATTAGGCTATAGTTTCTACATTAGGCTATAGTTTCTACATTAGGCTATAGTTACTACATTAGGCTATAGTTTCTACATTAGGCTATAGTTTCTACATAAGGCTATAGTTTCTACATTAGGCTATAGTTTCTACATTAGGCTATAGTTTCTACATTAGGCTATAGTTTCTACATTAGGCTATAGTTACTACATTAGGCTATAGTTACTACATTAGGCTATAGTTACTACATTAGGCTATAGTTACTACATTAGGCTATAGTTACTACATTAGGCTATAGTTACTACATTAGGCTATAGTTACTACATTAGGCTATAGTTACTACATTAGGCTATAGTTACTACATTAGGCTATAGTTACTGCATTAGGCTATAGTTACTACATTAGGCTATAGTTTCTACATTAGGCTATAGTTACTACATTAGGCTATAGTTACTACATTAGGCTATAGTTACTACATTAGGCTATAGTTACTGCATTTGGCTATAGTTACTACATTAGGCTATAGTTTCTACATTAGGCTATAGTTACTACATTAGGCTATAGTTACTACATTAGGCTATAGTTACTGCATTAGGCTATAGTACTACATTAGGCTATAGTTACTACATTAGGCTATAGTTACTACATTAGGCTATAGTTACTACATTAGGCTATAGTTACTACATTAGGCTATAGTTACTACATTAGGCTATAGTTACTACATTAGGCTATAGTTACTACATTAGGCTATAGTTACTACATTAGGCTATAGTTTCTACATTAGGCTATAGTACTACATTAGGCTATAGTTACTACATTAGGCTATAGTTACTACATTAGGCTATAGTTACTACATTAGGCTATAGTTACTACATTAGGCTATAGTTACTACATTAGGCTATAGTTACTACATTAGGCTATAGTTACTACATTAGGCTATAGTACTACATTGTACTTTGCTGTCTCTGTTATCTGCAGTAGTGTGTGACAAGAGAGCATTGAGTTCATCTCTTGTTTATAATTTGTAGCAAGGAAAGAAATAGTGCCAGTGTGCTGTACAGTTAATGACGTGTTAGCCTTTTGCTACTTAACAAATGATGTCATAGTCTAGACTTTCTCTTCTATCAACACGTATATCCTATTCATATGCTACTGTATTATTTTCAACCACTATGATGTATCTGAATGTTCTGAATGGAAGTTTTAACTAGTAAAACTTAATACCAAAGACACGCGATGTGACAGAGTGTGTACCTTGGTGGTACACACTCTGTACCGTGACATGGTGAAGGTACACACTCTGTACCGTGACATGGTGAAGGTACACACTCTGTACCGTGACATGGTGAAGGTACACACTCTGTACCGTGACATGGTGAAGGTACACTCTGTACCGTGACATGGTGAAGGTACACACTGTACCGTGACATGGTGAAGGTACACTCTGTACCGTGACATGGTGAAGGTACACACTGTACCGTGACATGGTGAAGGTACACTCTGTACCGTGACATGGTGAAGGTACACTCTGTACCGTGACATGGTGAAGGTACACACTGTACCGTGACATGGTGAAGGTACACTCTGTACCGTGACATGGTGAAGGTACACACTCTGTACCGTGACATGGTGAAGGTACACACTCTGTACCGTGACATGGTGAAGGTACACTCTGTACCGTGACATGGTGAAGGTACACTCTGTACCGTGACATGGTGAAGGTACACACTCTGTACCGTGACATGGTGAAGGTACACTCTGTACCGTGACATGGTGAAGGTACACTCTGTACCGTGACATGGTGAAGGTACACACTGTACCGTGACATGGTGAAGGTACACACTGTACCGTGACATGGTGAAGGTACACACTGTACCGTGACATGGTGAAGGTACACACTGTACCGTGACATGGTGAAGGTACACACTGTACCACTTCTGGTCCCTAATACCTCTAATTACTTTCTCTTTCTCCTGTTGTTTTTTTTTTCATGTCTCTAGTATTTTATCTCTTCAGTCAATAGTTACTAGTGTAAAAAAAACATTGTTTGTGTTACTCTTCCGGTCACACCTCTCACTTTGTGACGCGTTACTAACAGGAAATAACGCGTGTGTATTGATGACGTCACAATATTTCTACCATCTTTCTAATTAAGCTATCTATCTTATAGTTTATTAGCACTAATTCATCTGTTAAATTTAGAAATTTGAAACCAAAAATGTATAAATTTATTAGTGCCTATAGCTATTGCTGACAATATTCATTCCTCAGAAAATTTCTGCTTTCTATATATCTGTAACAAAAATGTAGAGGTATACGATTAAAGCTATCAGTATAACCTCTCAATCTAAACTTGATTCATTCAACTAATGTAAGAGGCTCGATTTACTCCATCAGCCAACCCTTCAAAGATGAGATTAAAACCATCCTATCGATTTTCAACATGTACTGCATGGGTACTAAGTGTCATAGTCATATTGATTCCTAGTGTCTTTTAGATCCTAAGTATATTTACCATCACTTTACTGCTGTAAATACCATAGTTACCATCACTTTACTGCTGTAAATACCATATTTACCATCACTTTACTGCTGTAAATACCATAGTTACCATCACTTTACTGCTGTAAATACCATATTTACCATCACTTTACTGCTGTAAATACCATATTTACCATCACTTTACTGCTGTAAATACCATATTTATCATCACTTTACTGCTGTAAATACCATATTTATCATATTTTGAATGATTATCCAATTGTAAAACCTATTTACTCCAAACTGTTTGTTTATAGATTTTCATATTTGTTAAGTTTATCTGGTATCTATCGTAATATAACCATAACTTGCTTTATCTGATTTTCTATGTCAAATTATTGAGTGATTTCTAGTGATCTTCAATATTTAACTGAAACTGATTGAATTTAATGCTAATCTTATTATTTTTTCGTCCATTTTTATTAAAGACTCAACAGTATATCTATTAAATAATGTCAATGACAGGTGTCCACATTATGATATTATTAAAATGTTGTTAATTAGAGTTAATGTTTCAATTATCTGTTTCAGACATCGCTACCGACTGGTCGGATCACGCACTCTGGTGGCCAAGAAAAAACGTGTGGTTGACCCACACTCGCTCCACATTGGACCAGTGTGGAGTGACTGCTTCTGCTGAGTTAGAGTTCACTCCCATGCACAAGATGCTGAGGGTTCAGATGCCAGACCTTAGGGAGATGGACTTCAATGTGGACTTTAGCGTCAAGACTTTTAACGCGGTGGTTAGCCTCTGCAAACGCATTGGTCAGTCTCCCACTGTAACTACTCCATTACTTAATGTTAACTAATACACTTACTTTATTGGGACACATTCTACAGTCTTTATACAAATGAATATATGAACAAAAACGTGACAAACGCACGCACAGAACCTTAGCTTTTCACCACTAGATGGCGTAGTTATGTAATTTACTGAGGCTTTCAAAAATGTACTAGCTATATAGTAATCTATTATTGATGTGAATGTCTTTATTCACTTTTCAGTCAAAATATAAAAAAAGTTGCAAAAGACCTTTTAGCTTTAAATATTTGTCTATTAATTATTAAATTTAATGGTCTATATTTGAAGTGATTGGCTATTATTGTCACTTATTTCACACTCTGATCTTTATCTATTAATTATAAAATGCTATTATCAAATACTCCTTCTCTCTATTGAAGGTTCAATAGAAGTATTTAAAGTCTATCCCCCCCTCCCCAGGCCTGAGGTACCCCGAGGAGATTTCTTTCTGCAAACCCATCACCCCAGAGGACCTGAAGGTGAACCACGCGGCCCGTCATATGAAAAAAGTGCAGGCGGCAAAGACTCCCAATGAGGTGGGCCCCGCTGACACCAACTCCTTCGTGGTGAACAAGAGTCACAACACCAGCAATGGCTCTCTCGAACGATCAGCCACTCCGGGCACACCCGGTACACCAGTGAGTTATATCGTGTGAAGTGGGTGGTGAACAGTACAGTGCTATTTATTGCAATTTGTATGAGTTTTGTTCTACCTAATTAGATACACACATTGTGTCTACATCTAACTGTGTTTTGGTAGTTATGAAAACATAGCTACTTTATAATGACTCCTCTTTTAGTTTTCATCACTGGTCTATTCACTCTCTAAACATTGTAGGTAATTTAGAGAGTTAATATATATCTAGCTAATGGTTCAGTTATTAGTGAGCTAAGCAACAACTGTACGAGTATCGTGCTTTAATTACTCAGTGACTCTATTTAGTACAACTTGACACCTACCGTAGTGAGTAAGTGACTGTTGTTACACACCAACTGTTGGTAATAACTTCATTGTAACCAGACTCTCATCTATCAACTGAAAACAGCAGGTGTGACAGCAATGATACTAGTTACCACTCTGTTACCAGTGTGGTAACCACTCTGTTACCAGTGTGGTAACCACTCTGTTACCAGTGTGGTAACCACTCTGTTACCAGTGTGGTAACCACTCTGTTACCAGTGTGGTAACCACTCTGTTACCAGTGTGGTAACCACTCTGTTACCAGTGTGGTAACCACTCTGTTACCAGTGTGGTAACCACTCTGTTACCAGTGTGGTAACCACTCTGTTACTAGTGTGGTAACCACTCTGTTACTAGTGTGGTAACCACTCTGTTACCAGTGTGGTTACCACTCTGTTACTAGAGTGGTAACCACTACCTCAGTGACATTTCCACCATTAGTTGCCAGCTCTTTCGTTGTTTTCCTCTTCACAATTCAGTGTGGATAGACTGTAAATAGAGGGGTAGGGGGTCTGATTATCAGACTAGGGGTTTTTAACATTATTGCCGATCCCCCCTCATTGTCCTGAGGCTACCCTTAGGTAGGCCTTCGTTTTGTTATAATGTAGGTTTTAGGTTTTGTTTAGTTTGGCGCTCTTTTTCTTCAGCTTCCCTTTGTATCTTTCCTCAATTTCTTCTTATTTCCTCTTCCTTCTGCCTTGCTATATCCATGGGTAAGCAGACTGACTGTGTAGGTCTCTTATCTATGGATGTCTATTCTTGCCATCCATGAACTGGGTCGACACGGTTACATGTGGTAGCCGAGTAGTCGACCTAGTGCATGGAGCGTACTTTCACTGTCCCCTCTTCTATGAGGCCTTCTTCTCTTCATGTCTCTTTGGATCACCTCGTAGTGGATAGGGACAACTTTTAAACCTTTAATATAATAATAATAATAGACTGTAAATAGCTACACCAAACCTTGAAAAGTCCTAGCTTAGTCTCATTGATGAGATAGATAGATAGTTAGTTTGCTACAGAGGCACATTGCAGTCATCCGACACAGAGGCTCGCAGTACTCGGGAAGTAGGTGTTAACATAGTCATGGTAGGTCAGTGCTAAATGTTTAGAGGTCAGATTGCTTCATGAGCTACGTTGAACCTCTACTTTGCGAGTACTGAGGTCATCTTTTTTTTCAGGGCACTCCATGGCGCAAGAACACCAGCCTCAATGGCACTTACAACGGCTCTAACGGCTTCAACGGCTCCTCCACTTTCGACTCTACGGGGGAGATGGAGCAGCTTAACGCCTCCCTCACCAACTCTCCAGCCAGAGCTCCTGAAGACGCCAGGAACAAACTACCTAAACCAAAAACACTGCTGGAGAAAGCCAGGAGTAACGTGGGGTGAGTGGGGGAGACAGGAGTAACGTGGGGGAGACAGGAGTAACATGGGGGAGACAGGAGTAACGTGGGGGAGACAGGAGTAACGTGGGGGAGACAGGAGTAACGTGGGGGAGACAGGAGTAACGTGGGGGAGACGGGAGTAACGTGGGGGAGACGGGAGTAACGTGGGGGAGACGGGAGTAACGTGGGGGAGACGGGAGTAACGTGGGGGAGACGGGAGTAACGTGGGGGAGACGGGAGTAACGTGGGGGAGACGGGAGTAACGTGGGGGAGACGGGAGTAACGTGGGAGAGAGACGGGAGTAACGTGGGGGAGAGACGGGAGTAACGTGGGGGAGAGACGGGAGTAACGTGGGGGAGAGACGGGAGTAACGTGGGGGAGAGACGGGAGTAACGTGGGGGAGAGACGGGAGTAACGTGGGGGAGAGACGGGAGTAACGTGGGGGAGAGACGGGAGTAACGTGGGGGAGAGACGGGAGTAACGTGGGGGAGAGACGGGAGTAACGTGGGGGAGAGACGGGAGTAACGTGGGGGAGAGACGGGAGTAACGTGGGGGAGAGACGGGAGTAACGTGGGGGAGAGACGGGAGTAACGTGGGGGAGAGACGGGAGTAACGTGGGGGAGAGACGGGAGTAACGTGGGGGAGAGACGGGAGTAACGTGGGGGAGACGGGAGTAACGTTGTGTAATGGCACAAGAGATATCTTTGCCTAGATAGTTTAATTAGACTGAATATAAAGGTACCGTTAATAGATTACGGATTGTTACCACTATTGCCAACACTATCTGGCTGGTCTAAACATACACCATAGCTACTAAGTTTTAAATTGCCTCATCGGGTCACGTAGTAAAGCACAAAAATAATAAATAACCTAAAATTTTAGCAACGATATATAATAAATTTAGAATCAATAATATAATAAAAGACTCGAAACGAAACTACCTACCTGAAGGTGATCACCAAGGATTGAATATTATGAATAGAAAAAAAATACAAAAATAACAATACCAAAATTTAAGTAAAGGTATGCTATCTAGTAACGCTGTAGAGTAAGAGAAAAAAACTATGGATAAAAATTATGATTATGTTCAAACAAGACCAAGCGGTAGTCTCAGTAAGCACAGGTAGGCTCAGTACGCACAGGTAGGCTCAGTACGCACAGGTAGGCTCAGTACGCACAGGTAGGCTCAGTTCTACTGCAATTCACCCTCAGTGAACTAATCATCGGACAAAAACCCAGATCAGAACGTCACCAGTATCAGCTCCGCTACACAACCTGTAGGGAGACCAAAACCGAACCGTAAATACCACGATTATAAAGATGAACAAAAATTAATGCTCACTGTAAACTTCAAGCCAAAATAAAAAATGTAAAAAGAACAAAAAAAATCATTGAATGCAAAAAATAGTTTTGACTACCATGAAATTTCGTCTCCGTTCAGCTTACAAATAATTACTAGAAGATCAGTTTAATAAACTTATAAGGAACACATTACAATGAAAAATAAACCTCATACATTCAAAAATAACAATGCATTTAACCAAGAAAAATTTATTTATATAGTACTTACAGTGTTGTCCTGTTTTCAGAGCCTTAAGGGTTTATCATCAATTGGAAGACTATAGGGAACAGAGCGAAATATTAGAACTAGTAAAAATTATATTTGAATAACTTTTTGAAAGAAATGAATAAATCAAAACACTGATGTCCAACTATTATTCACTCTTAAACTGTTCAATATTGATAATAGCACAAGTTTCTAAAAGGCACTAGGTCAAAAAAACTACCACACATTTCTATCTAACAACTTAATATATTAATGTTAAACTATAGCTACCTATCATTCCTGTGCCGACTGTCTACCTGTTCCCGAAAAAATTCCAAATACAGCATCACCTGGTTAGGACCGAAAGAATTTAGGTTACGATTGAAATGAAGCTCACAAAAATAGCAGAAAAGGTTAGAAATGGGCCACACACTAATAAGATAAATTAGTAATTATTTATTAAAAATAATTACCGAATCAGGATACTTCAGTGGGGGGAGACAGGAGTAACGTAGGGTGAGTGGGAGGAGTCGGAAGTAACGTGGGGGGAGATAGGAATAACGTGGGGAAGATAGGAGTAACGTGGGGAGGGGGAGACAGGAGTAAAATGGGGAAGAGACAGGAGTAAATTGGGGGGAGACGGGAGTAATGTGTGGAGAAACACGAGTAACGTGGGGAGAGACAGGAGTAACGTGGGGAAAGACAGGAGTAACGTGGTGGGAAACAGGAGTAACGTGGAGGGAGACGAGATTAACGTTGGGTGAGTGGGGAGAGACAGGAGTAACGTGGGGAGAGACAGGAGTAACGTGGGGGGAGTCAGGGGTAACGTTGGGGGAGACCAGGAGTAACGTGGGGGGAGACCAGGAGTAACGTGGGGGGAGAGAGGAGTAACGTGGGGAGAGACGGGAGAAACGTGGGGAGGAGACGGGAGTAACGTGTTGTCTCAGTTTCTTTCCAATGCTCTACTGTTTTTTTTTTCTCCTCTCCATACAGGTGGCTGGACTCCTCCCTCTCCATCATGGAGCAAGGCATCAGAGATGGAGACACATTGCTGCTCCGTTTCAAGTTTTTCTCTTTTTACGATCTGAACCCTAAGTATGACGGTGCGCGCATCAACCTCATCTACAGTCAGGCCAAGTACGCCATTCTGAATGAGGAGATAGACTGCACTGAGGAGGAGATGCTCATGTTTGCAGCTCTGCAGGTTTGTTTAACCTGCTGTCATGTAAAAGGCCACCATTGCAATGTACTCATTTATTAACCATTCATTTGTATTTTTTTTTTTTTTTTTTTTTTTTTTTTTTAAAGACAATATTTTTCCATTAAAAACAAGAAGGATAAAATCTTTACAGAAGAGGAAATTCCTTCAGGAACTACGAGTGAGGGGTTGAGTTCCCTGAATGGCCCGACCCTCTAAAACCTCTCCTTCGCGGCTGAGAAGATGCTGAAGGCATTCATTCTCTGGATCGCAAGAGCCATTCGCTGTTGGAACCAGGCAGACTCCCTTGGATCATTCGTTGTCTCAACAAGGCGTCTACCTATGGACTTCATGATTAAGGAGGTCGTACTACCGAACGCTCCTGTGTTCTCTATAGCAATTGGCTCAAATATGTATGCATCTCCAAGGGCGGAGTATTTTTGACGTTTACGGTTCTCCGCAGCCCCGGCAGCTGATCCGGCCTCAACTGCGGAATCATTGAGGTGTGTCTCGGCAAATGTGTCAACACACGTGCAATCCCAAATCAGACTCTTTCCATTCATGTAAGGAAACACAGTAATACCATCTGGGCGTTTACCATCACCTCTGTCAAGCCCAGGAGGCTCAAGTACTGAAGGGAGTCCTGCTCTCTACAAAGCCCGTTTTACCACATCATTCATTGCTGCATGTCTTGGGTGACGCCCAGAACTGTACCTACAAGACAGGCCATGCAGTCCTCTGACATCCATCCCACTACCACATCGGCAAGAATGAAGTTCACAAACTCTGGCACCCACTCTGAGAGCAATGGCTACCCTCAGGACCTCTGGATCGAGCTGTGTACCCAATGACGGTATGGGAATCGCGTTCAACCACACTCCAGTTTCTTTAAGAGATGCAGATAATAGTCGTGCCCTTGCCACCTGATCAGCTCTAACCAACAGACTCTCCATTAATGAATGAGCCCGTGGTGTATCCCATTCTTTTTGACTGGACTCATGGACTGGTACCGGGAGACCAGCCTGTAAACCCTGCCTCCATGTCCCAACTGCATCCGTAAGCTCTCCGGTATCGACTACATTAATATTAGAAAGAATAGTTTCAACCAAATTACTCACAGAATACATTGAAAACACAAAAGCAGGCAAGGCAATATCTCCAGCTCTCCTACAACCCAGTCCACCAAGGCCAACCGGTAAAGTTGCCTGAACCCAAGAATCAGCTGACATCTCTACATTTGTCACACTGGTAACGGCAGATCTAAGTGATTCATCAAAACAGCTAAGTTCGACTACGTGCTTGTAAGCTGGAGAAGCCCGCAGAACATATTGCAGCTTCGGAATGGAGAAAACATTTCTCAACAAAAAGAAGGCTTGATGGTTATCCACCACCCGCAATCGAGAGACCATGATATCCAGATCTTCTTTCTTCCTTAAAATCTCCTCGGGATACCCAAGTCACTTTAAGGCGCACCCAACAAGGAGCAATTGTCCTTATGAACCACTCTGACATTTGGAAGCACTGCCCGGAACAACAATTCTGTTTCACCAGGGGCATTATCATCGAAAATGGTCAGCTCACATTTCGCGCTATTAACTTCAAGTCCGATGGCACTCAACCCATCTATCAAGGTTTTTACGTCCTCCAAAACTCTCCCCGGTGTATCTCCCAGGGCTGCGTCGTCCAGATACCATACATTGAACTCTGACTCAACCCTGCGAGCCTTCTCGTCAATTCCAAGAGCAAACATAGCCGGTCCAAAAGGGTCACCCTGCTGGATACCTGTCTCCGACCTCAGCACCTCTTCACCAAAAAACAAAGCTGAAGGCGAAGAATAAGCTTGCCAAAGAAGTCTACATAGCTCCGGCACACGGTTACGAATAACAGTAAGGAAGGTATCTCTCCTCAGACAATTGAAAGCGTTTTTCATATCCACCTTGAGAAACACCCTCCTATGGTTACAGTCATTCAAGTACCGTCTTGCAGAATGTGCGGCAGCTTCACAGCCACCCTTCGTAGAGAACCCAAGCTGAACCGGTCTTAATTCACTACCAAGAGAGTGTGATAAGGGGCGCGCACCAACCTTGGCTGCCAACCTACGCAAGGTATTACTAACTGCTATGGGTCTGATGCCACCATCCTTTTTGGTTAAAGCGCATAATGTGGCTCCATAGAAAGTTGACAAAGCAAAATCAGGAACTTCTCTCAATATTGCATTCACAAAATCTGTCAGAGTGGTCAAAAGACTTACTCCAGCCTCTGCAGATGAATGGGACAATAGCGTCTTCAAATGACCTGGCCTGAGGCCATCAGGGCCTCTGGCAGAACCAGGACGGAAAGAATTAACAGAACTCCGGACATCCTCCTCCGAAACAATAGGCACAATTAGTGAATTATCCGGAGGCTCTGGCATCATCAAGTCTAGCGAGGCAGGCGGGTGTTTAGACCTCAACGCTCTGACAGTCTCTTCGTTTCGTTGGGCCAGTCCATCCGAAGATGATAGCTCACGAACTGCTCCACTCACGTCACCATCTGCAAACTTAGCTGCCACTCTTTTTTTCAACTTTTGTAACTTATCATCGTCTGAAGCGTGTCGATTATTAACAACTGGGATTATGGGTTCAGGCAGCGTAGGTAGGGAGTCAGTCTCTAAAAATTGGGCCACCTGCCGATTGATTTTGGTAGCAAAAGAAACCTTACGACCTTCCCTACCGCCATCTGGGCACTGTAGCCCCCAGTAGCAGAAGCTCATAAGCCTTGTCCATGCTAATTGGGTCTTCTGCGTCAGAGCCCCCTGCAATAACAGTTGGAGGGCTCCCGCCACAGCTATTACTGATCCCCTGGGAATCGTATTTAGGACTCTCAACCTGCTACGACAGCCACCAATATATGCCTCCAAATTCACCAGCTGATTGGGCCGCTCCTGGGGGTCATCGATTGTACCCCGCCCTCTACACGCCACACAAACCCATCTTACTATAACTGACGCCTGTCCCCTGGTCATTCAGAACACAGTGCATATTTAACTCTTTTCTTTCGGTTATTGCGTGTGTCACATGAGCTACAGAGCACATCCTCACCCTCGATCATTAAAATAAATTAGCAATCTGACTAGCCAAACAGAGCAAAAGCCACCAGCACCCCTCAACCGGAGTGCCGATGAGCATTCAGGGGTCAACAACCTCCCTGCTCAGTACTCTGGAATTCTTAGCAGACGTTTAGAGTTCACCAGGCAGACCAACAATTCCTACCTTAGCTGTAAGTTAAACCTCCTGCAACACAGCTAAACAAGGTTAACTTACCAGCTTACTACAGAATAAAAAGGTTAAAAGAGATAAAAATCAAAACTAACTGACGATAAAAACGACCTAAATAAAAGCACTAAAGAATGGCAGTAACGCTGCAAATTGCGCTGCATAAGGGATTAACAATTACAAAGTACAGTCAGAACCAGCAAAGTACAGTCACCGGTCACTCGAATGTGCTGACTAAGCGAAACACAGGTCTGACGCACGAGATAATTAACAGAGGTGTTTAATAACAACAACCTCCTCCCATCACTACTCAATAGATACTAGTTAGTTAGCTTTTTAGATTCGTATGGCAATTCACGTTGTTGAATTGTGATTTTTTCGCTACTTGCAGTTTTAGAGGATAGCGCTAAGGTTATGCTCTTCAACTACGAAGTCTTTCATTGTTAGGTTTACTATCACCTCTTCATGCAGCCACCGGTGCTTTTGTCTCTTCTAATCATATTCATTGGTAAATGACTGTATTCACGGAGTAGCTTTTCTGCATCCATGAGCCTTGTCACCGATTGTGGTAGGTGACTATGTTCATAGAGCCACTTTCACGATCTCTTTACTTTTATGGTACAAATTTTTTCATGATTACGGCCAATTTTTTTTTGCCGGATCGTGATAGTAAAGAGATCCCACTTTCCTTCATGACTGCTTCTTTCAGTCTCTTGTATTTAATTTCCTTTTTGCCTTTGGTACTGAATCGGACGTTAAAACTATTAGTTATATTAATTATTCAGTGGGTAGTAGCTACTGCAATTGAACAATAGCATTATAATATTTTACCAAGACCGGTTCAGTTATCATGTTTGATTGGTCTTTGACTCTTTGCCAACTGGTCTAATACAACGAATACTATTTTTCTGAAACTAATGCTCCTCAAACTAGTGTTCTTAGTTTGATCAGTTATTGGCAGATCCGTTGACTAGCGCACTGAATGGGTATCCTCTAATTAGTTTCCTTTTCATCCCTTCAGCTTCAAGTGAATTTGCAAATGTCGCAGCCACAACTGGAGGCACAGAGCACTGCTGACGAGGACATAGAGAGGGCACTGAATGAGCTGCAGTTTACCCTAGAGGGAGACTGTAACACCCTCACACCAAACCTACCCACCAACAGTGACATCATGCATGTGCCTGAACTAAAGGGATACCTGAAGTTCATGAAGTGAGTACTGTCTCAGTCACTGGTGTGTTACCTCAGTCACTGGTGTGTTACCTCAGTCACTGGTGTGTTACCTCAGTCACTGGTGTGTTACCTCAGTCACTGGTGTGTTGCCTCAGTCACTGGTGTGTTACCTCAGTCACTGGTGTGTTACCTCAGTCACTGGTGTGTTACCTCAGTCACTGGTGTGTTGCCTCAGTCACTGGTGTGTTACCTCAGTCACTGGTGTGTTGCCTCAGTCACTGGTGTGTTGCCTCAGTCACTGGTGTGTTGCCTCAGTCACTGGTGTGTTGCCTCAGTCACTGGTGTGTTACCTCAGTCACTGGTGTGTTACCTCAGTCACTGGTGTGTTACCTCAGTCACTGGTGTGTTACCTCAATCACTGGTGTGTTACCTCAGTCACTGGTGTGTTGCCTCAGTCACTGGTGTGTTACCTCAGTCTCTGGTGTGTTACCTCAGTCACTGGTGTGTTGCCTCAGTCACTGGTGTGTTGCCTCAGTCACTGGTGTGTTGCCTCAGTCACTGGTGTGTTGCCTCAGTCACTGGTGTGTTGCCTCAGTCACTGGTGTGTTGCCTCAGTCACTGGTGTGTTGCCTCAGTCTCTGGTGTGTTACCTCAGTCACTGGTGTGTTGCCTCAGTCACTGGTGTGTTGCCTCAGTCACTGGTGTGTTGCCTCAGTCACTGGTGTGTTGCCTCATTCACTCTTCATTTTGTCCGAGCAGATTAGAGAAATTAAAATATTTTTTCAACCAATGATTTTATGGAGACTTGAATACTTGCAAGTAACTACAGTATAAGGCCGCGCGCACACCAAAAGAGAGATAGCATGAAAGATTGCAAAATTGAACTGGGAAACACAGCAATACTATCTGCACCATTTTAGCCTCAAATTAAAAGAAGTCAAGTTCAAATTAAAATTAGTGAACTTCAAATTAAAGAAAGTGAATTTCGAATTAAAATTAGTGAATTTCGAATAAAAATTAGTGAGTGAACTTCAAATTAAAGGAAGTGAATTTCGAATTAAAATTAGTGAACTTCAAATTAAAGAAAGTGAATTTCGAATTAAAATTAGTGAATTTCAAATTAAAGGAAGTGAATTTCGAATTAGAATTTGTGAATTTCGAATAAAAATTAGTGAGTGAACTTCAAATTAGAGGAAGTGAATTTCGAATATAAATTAGTGAACTTCAAATTAAAATTAGTCAAGTTCAAATTAAAAATGATCAACTTCAATTTAAATAAAATGTAGTTCAAATTAAAATAAATCAATTTCAAATAAAAATAACTCAAGTAGCTACAAATTTAAATTTTCATTCTTATTTTATAAAATATCATAAATTATGCAAGATGAACTCAAGTAAAAATCAATTCAACCATCTGATAAATCTTTAGAATAATATGAATGTTCTACTGTATCCATTATACATGAACTTATTATGAATTGGACGAGTAAATAAATATATGATGAAATAAAACTGCTTTTGCCATTATTCAATATATGTAGAAAATCTCCTATTTGTGAATTAACTTTATTTATTTCAGAATTGAGAATTTAACTGAAGAAAAATACGATATTTTAATTTGAAATTAAACTTTTTTAATTTGAAGTTGACCTTTTTTAATTTGAAATAGAACTGTTTTAACTTATAGTTGACTTTTTTAATTTTAAGTTCACATATTTTAATTCGAAATTCACTTCCTTTAATTTGAAGTTCACTAATTTTAATTCGAAACTCGCTTCTTATAATTTGAATTTGACTAGATAAATTCTAAATATTTCACAAACATCGATAGAAGTTATTTTATAATGAGTATAAGCGAATATTAGGCTTGAATACTTGTTCAATTCTCAAATTATAAACACAAAAAGAACTAATTTGACACTAAACCCGTTATGAACTGATAATGTACAGATGCGTTGTGTAAACAAGGAAATCGTACTCTGTTCCTAATACAATTATTTCTTTGTTCTTCTCTTAGTAGTTTTCAAGAAAGGTTTTAGTTTTTAATTTCTATATTGAATTTCTGTAGTATTTATATGATAATGCATTTTAAGAAAACTCTAATATATTTGTCTACATTCAACTATTATATTTGTTTTGTATACTAAATTAAAATGAATGTCTCTTTGACGAAGGGCGAATGAATTTTTTTTATTATTTTAAATGTTATTATTGACTAAAGTCATTAAATTGCCAGTAAGTGACTGGCAGTTTTCTGCACACCAATTCAACATAGAATGAATTCAATATCCTGCACTGTAATAGGTTTTTCTCTCTCTTTTGGTGTGCCCGGGTACTATCATTCTTTCTATCTTGCAATCTTTCATGCTATATTTTTTTGGTGAGCGTGCGGCCTAACTGTAGCCTATTTCTGATGTTTCCCTGGGGGTGTAACCATGGGTTCCACTTGTTAAACTCTTTTCACCTCGTTACTCAATTCTCGCCATTGTATTTCCCAGACCACGTCGCTTCACCCTGAGGACATTCAAGCAGTACTACTTTGTGTGTAAGGACATGCGCCTCTTCTACTACAGGAACAACGAGGAGGAGGAGCTCATGGAGAGCATTGACTTGAGAGGTGAGAGGAGAGCATTGACTTGAGAGGTGAGAGGAGAGCATTGACTTGAGAGGTGAGAGGAGAGCATTGACATGAGAGGTGAGAGGAGAGCATTGACTTGAGAGGTGAGAGGAGAGCATTGACTTGAGAGGTGAGAGGAGAGCATTGACTTGAGAGGTGAGAGGAGAGCATTGACTTGAGAGGAGAGAGGAGAGCATTGACATGAGAGGTGAGAGGAGAGCATTGACTTGAGAGGTGAGAGGAGAGCATTGACTTGAGAGGAGAGAGGAGAGCATTGACGTGAGAGGAGAGCATTGACGTGAGAGGAGAGCATTGACGTGAGAGGAGAGCATTGACGTGAGAGGAGAGCATTGACGTGAGAGGAGAGCATTGACGTGAGAGGAGAGCATTGACTTGAGAGGTGAGAGGAGAGCATTGACTTGAGAGGTGAGAGGAGAGCATTGACATGAGAGGTGAGAGGAGAGCATTGACTTGAGAGGTGAGAGGAGAGCATTGACTTGAGAGGAGAGCATTGACTTGAGAGGAGAGCATTGACTTGAGAGGAGAGCATTGACTTGAGAGGAGAGCATTGACTTGAGAGGAGAGCATTGACTTGAGAGGAGAGAGGAGAGCATTGACTTGAGAGGAGAGAGGAGAGCATTGACTTGAGAGGAGAGCATTGACTTGAGAGGAGAGCATTGACTTGAGAGGAGAGCATTGACTTGAGAGGTGAGAGGAGAGCATTGACTTGAGAGGTGAGAGGAGAGCATTGACTTGAGAGGAGAGCATTGACTTGAGAGGAGAGCATTGACTTGAGAGGAGAGCATTGACTTAAGAGGAGAGAGGAGAGCATTGACTTGAGAGGTGAGAGGAGAGCATTGACTTGAGAGGAGAGAGGAGAGCATTGACTTGAGAGGAGAGAGGAGAGCATTGACTTGAGAGGTGAGAGGAGAGCATTGACATGAGAGGTGAGAGGAGAGCATTGACTTAAGAGGAGAGAGGAGAGCATTGACTTGAGAGGAGAGAGGAGAGCATTGACTTGAGAGGAGAGCATTGACTTGAGAGGTGAGAGGAGAGCATTGACTTGAGAGGTGAGAGGAGAGCATTGACTTGAGAGGTGAGAGGAGAGCATTGACATGAGAGGAGAGAGGAGAGCATTGACTTGAGAGGAGAGCATTGACTTGAGAGGAGAGCATTGACTTGAGAGGAGAGCATTGACTTGAGAGGAGAGAGGAGAGCATTGACTTAAGAGGTGAGAGGAGAGCATTGACTTGAGAGGTGAGAGGAGAGCATTGACTTGAGAGGAGAGCATTGACTTGAGAGGAGAGAGGAGAGCATTGACTTGAGAGGTGAGAGGAGAGCATTGACTTGAGAGGAGAGAGGATAGCATTGACTTGAGAGGTGAGAGGAGAGCATTGACTTGAGAGGTGAGAGGAGAGCATTGACTTGAGAGGTGAGAGGAGAGCATTGACTTGAGAGGTGAGAGGAGAGCATTGACTTGAGAGGAGAGAGGAGAGCATTGACTTGAGAGGTGAGAGGAGAGCATTGACTTGAGAGGTGAGAGGAGAGCATTGACTTGAGAGGTGAGAGGAGAGCATTGACTTGAGAGGAGAGAGGAGAGCATTGACTTGAGAGGAGAGAGGAGAGCATTGACTTGAGAGGAGAGAGGAGAGCATTGACTTGAGAGGTGAGAGGAGAGCATTGACTTGAGAGGTGAGAGGAGAGAGGAGAGCATTGACTTGAGAGGTGAGAGGAGAGAGGAGAGCATTGACTTGAGAGGTGAGAGGAGAGCATTGACTTGAGAGGTGAGAGGAGAGCATTGACTTGAGAGGAGAGAGGAGAGCATTGACATGAGAGGTGAGAGGAGAGCATTGACTTGAGAGGTGAGAGGAGAGCATTGACTTGAGAGGTGAGAGGAGAGCATTGACTTGAGAGGAGAGAGGAGAGCATTGACTTGAGAGGAGAGAGGAGAGCATTGACTTGAGAGGAGAGAGGAGAGCATTGACTTGAGAGGTGAGAGGAGAGCATTGACTTGAGAGGAGAGAGGAGAGCATTGACTTGAGAGGAGAGAGGAGAGCATTGACATGAGAGGTGAGAGGAGAGCATTGACTTGAGAGGAGAGAGGAGAGCATTGACTTGAGAGGTGAGAGGAGAGCATTGACTTGAGAGGTGAGAGGAGAGCATTGACTTGAGAGGTGAGAGGAGAGCATTGACTTAAGAGGAGAGAGGAGAGCATTGACATGAGAGGAGAGAGGAGAGCATTGACATGAGAGGTGAGAGGAGAGCATTGACTTGAGAGGAGAGAGGAGAGCATTGACTTGAGAGGTGAGAGGAGAGCATTGACTTGAGAGGTGAGAGGAGAGCATTGACTTGAGAGGAGAGAGGAGAGCATTGACTTGAGAGGTGAGAGGAGAGCATTGACTTGAGAGGTGAGAGGAGAGCATTGACTTAAGAGGAGAGAGGAGAGCATTGACATGAGAGGAGAGCATTGACATGAGAGGAGAGCATTGACATGAGAGGTGAGAGGAGAGCATTGACTTGAGAGGTGAGAGGAGAGCATTGACTTGAGAGGAGAGAGGAGAGCATTGACTTGAGAGGAGAGAGGAGAGCATTGACTTGAGAGGAGAGAGGAGAGCATTGACTTGAGAGGTGAGAGGAGAGCATTGACTTGAGAGGTGAGAGGAGAGCATTGACTTGAGAGGTGAGAGGAGAGCATTGACTTGAGAGGAGAGAGGAGAGCATTGACATGAGAGGTGAGAGGAGAGCATTGACTTGAGAGGTGAGAGGAGAGCATTGACTTGAGAGGTGAGAGGAGAGCATTGACTTGAGAGAAGAGAGGAGAGCATTGACTTGAGAGGTGAGAGGAGAGCATTGACTTGAGAGGTGAGAGGAGAGCATTGACTTGAGAGGTGAGAGGAGAGAAAATCAGGAAAACCTGAGAAAATCAAATAAAAAACTAATTTCCGGAAAACTGATATTTCCCTTAAAACCAAAATATCTGGAAAAGTTTATAAAATGCGGAAAAAGTCAGGATAATTTTAAAGTTCAAAAACAGTTATAGTCCGTCATTTTGGACGGGTAGCTAATAGCTGCACTTGAGAAATTCAGATAACAGAAAATAACAAATCCAGATGATAAAAACATCCTAATGAAAATTATTGAAAAATGTGGATCATTTTGATTTATAAAATCTGGACGACAAAACCCGAATAGTTGGAAAATATTTAGATAATGAAAATCTGGTTTACAAAAAAGGATAAGTTTTTAAATATCTTAACCTTATTTGGATAATTTAGAAAATGAAAAATACATTATATTCAGTCATTTTGATGGGAGATAAAAGAAGCAGTGTCGGTCTGTCTGTCACAATATGGTTTAAACAAACATTTAATCAATAGCGCCTCATAAAGTTTGTTTAAAGCAAGTAATTTTACCAAGAGGTTATTAATAAGTGATAATCTAGCTATATCTTCTATTTGTTAACTTGATAGCTGAATTACAGCATCATTTTTACGAAAAAATAACAGATAGCTATATGTAGAACTCTTTAAATGTTTTTAGCTGCATTTATAGGTTAAAATTCAAATCAAATTCTGTGAAACATAATTTCATTCCCATAATATATTTTATGGATCGGCAGTTAAAATTAGCCTCTGCCCGAAAGAGAATTAGTAATTTAAATTCTGTTATTTTCAGTTTCCATTGGAATTGTGGATACCACAATATCCATGGGTACCCTAGTATATATAATTTACTGATGTTCTCCTTTACTTTTGAAGGTTGTGAAGCAACGCCTGACGTCATTCTGTCATCTCAGCGATACGGAATAAGATTGGAAGTACCGAGCAGTCAAGGAATGACTGAGTACATGATACGCTGTAATGATGTGAGTACATGATACGCTGTAATGATGTGAGTACAAGATACGCTGTAATGATGTGAGTACAAGAAACACTCGTGTAGACCAGAGTTACGTTCCAAGTGGTTTGGTCTAGTAAGAAACTCTAGTTTCGTACTGAACCAACTCCGTTTTCTCTAAAAGTGAAGCGGTGACTTTAACATTGCTATAGCATTATTTGTTTATCAAGAATTTAAAGGGTCAGTTCAGTCAAAATCAAATTATCGCCAAATTAGTCCTAAATCGATTCAGTAGGGAAATTTATTTTTGTAACATCAGAATGTTCGTTAATTTTTGAAATGTTTATATAAAAAGTATATTTTAAATAAGTGGCTCCACTGCGGTGGGTCCTGGTACTAAATAATTGGTAAGTACATTTGTACGCTCTATGGTTTGTAAACAAATGATAACCAGACTCGAACCTTCAATCTGTCATAATGGTGAAAATAATTAGCGAGATAGAACACTGTGCCCTTCCACACAATTAGATATATTAGTAAAGTGAGAACCTGAACGATAACTTGAATCAATTAGAAACATCTCTCTGTTGCAGTGTTTGCAAGTTATCAGTTGTATTATCACTATTATGTACACAAATACTACCGCCTGGTGACGCCATCTATTGGAGGGTCCCGACACTTAATTGATTTATAATATATGATATACATCTCTTATGTTTTTTCAACCATTAATATTATGAAAACTGAAAATGACTGAACTGACCTTTAATGGTACTAATGTAACCATTTAGATACAGTATGAATTATTTTTGCTTTAATTATAGTAGCTACTAAATATAATTTTTCTTTTCAATTAAATTATCATTATAATAAATTGGAATAGCCTTCACTGTATCAAGTTTTCTGTAATTTTTGACATTATATCTGACACCGACTGTGCCTTATGTTTTATCTTAAAAAACAGCAAATAATAAATATAATACATTATTCAAATTAGAAATTTATTCTAAAAATAGTATTGTAATTATTACTCGGTGTAATATTTACACTAGAATAATTGTCATGTGATAAAATAGTGGCTTGTCTAGTTCAAGGTTTTTTCCAGTACAGTTTCAAAATATCTTGGGGTCTAATAGGAGGTTCGTCTACTATGAGGATTTGCTGTACATGATACACTATAGTGACGTAACTCACCATCTCTTCCACTGTCTCACCATCTCTTCCACTGTCTCACCATCTCTTCCCCTGTCTCACCATCTCTTCCCCTGTCTCACCATCTCTTCCCCTGTCTCACCATCTCTTCCCCTGTCTCACCATCTCTTCCCCTGTCTCACCATCTCTTCCACTGTCTCACCATCTCTTCCACTGTCTCACCATCTCTTCCACTGTCTCACCATCTCTTCCCCTGTCTCAACATCTCTTCCCCTGTCTCAATATCTCTTCCCCTGTCTCACCATCTCTTCCCCTGTCTCACCATCTCTTGCACTGTCTCACCATCTCTTGCACTGTCTCACCATCTCTTCCACTGTCTCACCATCTCTTCCACTGTCTCACCATCTCTTCCACTGTCTCACCATCTCTTCCCCTGTCTCACCATATCTTCTCCTGTCTCACCATCTCTTCCACTGTCTCACCATCTCTTCCACTGTCTCACCATCTCTTCCACTGTCTCACCATCTCTTCCCCTATCTCACCATCTCTTCCACTGTCTCACCATCTCTTCCACTGTCTCACCATCTCTTCCACTGTCTCACCATCTCTTCCACTGTCTCACCATCTCTTCCACTGTCTCACCATCTCTTCCACTGTCTCACCATCTCTTCCACTGTCTCATCATCTCTTCCCCTGTCTCACCATCTCTTCCCCTGTCTCACCATCTCTTCCCCTGTCTCACCATCTCTTCCCCTGTCTCACCATCTCTTCCCCTGTCTCACCATCTCTTCCACTGTCTCACCATCTTTTCCCCTGTCTCACCATCTCTTCCCCTGTCTCACCATCTCTTCCCCTGTCTCACCATCTCTTCCCCTGTCTCACCATCTCTTCCACTGTCTCACCATCTCTTCCCCTGTCTCACCATCTCTTCCCCTGTCTCACCATCTCTTCCCCTGTCTCACCATCTCTTCCCCTGTCTCACCATCTCTTCCCATGTCTCACCATCTCTTCCCATGTCTCACCATCTCTTCCCCTGTCTCACCATCTCTTCCCCTGTCTCACCATCTCTTCCCCTGTCTCACCATCTCTTCCCCTGTCTCACCATCTCTTCCCCTGTCTCACTCTCTCTTTTTTCTCAGGAGGACCAGTACGCTCGTTGGATGGCTGCCATGCGGTTGGCTTCCAAAGGCAAGTCCCTAGCAGACTCCTCTTATCAGAGCGAAGTGAGGGGCATCCAAGCATTCTTGTCTCTGCAACAACCAGCTAGAACACCAGCACTCTCACCCCAGCAGATAGATATACAGGTGAGTGTGGAGATGCCTCATCACAAGTCATTACTTTTCTACTGCTAAGTCTTTGTGAGTTTTTCAGCATCTCTCTAGTATGTGCTAAGACAAATGTTTTTTTTTTCAGGTGGAGGACTTCCTCGCCCCGAGGTTTTCCAGACGAATGAGAGGAGGCAAGGTGAGTCGGGGGAACACTTTCAAAAACATAAAATACCAAAATTGATCATTTATATATCAAACATCAATTTATTGGAAAACAACTCAATAGAAATTCCAACACAATGATTTATATTTATTTGTTTCAGCGGAGGTATTTAGTCTATCTACTAGGTAGCTATTCAATGTATCTACTAGGTAGCTATTCAATGTATCTACTAGGTAGCTATTCAATGTATCTACTAGGTAGCTATTTAATGTATCTACTAGGTAGCTGTTCAATGTATCTACTAGGTAGCTATTTAATGTATCTACTAGGTAGCTATCCAATGTATCTACTAGGTAGCTATTCAATGTATCTACTAGGTAGCTATTCAATGTATCTACTAGGTAGCTATTTAATGTATCTACTAGGTAGCTATTTAATGTATCTACTAGGTAGCTATTTAATGTATCTACTAGGTAGCTATTCAATGTATCTACTAGGTAGCTATTCAATGTATCTACTAGGTAGCTATTCAATGTATCTACTAGGTAGCTATTCAATGTATCTACTAGGTAGCTATTCAATGTATCTACTAGGTAGCTATTCAATGTATCTACTAGGTAGCTATTCAATGTATCTACTAGGTAGCTATTCAATGTATCTACTAGGTAGCTATTCAATGTATCTACTAGGTAGCTATTCAATGTATCTACTAGGTAGCTATTCAATGTATCTACTAGGTAGCTATTCAATGTATCTACTAGGTAGCTATTTAATGTATCTACTAGGTAGCTATTTAATGTATCTACTATGTAGCTATTCAATGTATCTACTAGGTAGCTATTTAATGTGTCTACTAGGTAGCTATTTAATGTATCTACTAGGTAGCTATTCAATGTATCTACTAGGTAGCTATTCAATGTATCTACTAGGTAGCTATTCAATGTATCTACTAGGTAGCTATTCAATGTATCTACTATGTAGCTATTCAATGTATCTACTAGGTAGCTATTTAATGTATCTACTAGGTAGCTATTTAATGTATCTACTAGGTAGCTATTCAATGTATCTACTAAGTAGCTATTTAATGTATCTACTAGGTAGCTAGCTATTTAATGTATCTACTAGGTAGCTATTCAATGTATCTACTAGGTAGCTATTTAATGTATCTACTAGGTAGCTATTCAATGTATCTACTAGGTAGCTATTCAATGTATCTACTAGGTAGCTATTCAATGTATCTACTAGGTAGCTATTCAATGTATCTACTAGGTAGCTATTCAATGTATCTACTAGGTAGCTATTTAATGTATCTACTAGGTAGCTATTTAATGTATCTACTAGGTAGCTATTTAATGTATCTACTAGGTAGCTATTCAATGTATCTACTAGGTAGCTATTCAATGTATCTACTAGGTAGCTATTCAATGTATCTACTAGGTAGCTATTCAATGTATCTACTAGGTAGCTATTCAATGTATCTACTAGGTAGCTATTCAATGTATCTACTAGGTAGCTATTCAATGTATCTACTAGGTAGCTATTCAATGTATCTACTAGGTAGCTATTCAATGTATCTACTAGGTAGCTATTCAATGTATCTACTAGGTAGCTATTCAATGTATCTACTAGGTAGCTATTCAATGTATCTACTAGGTAGCTATTCAATGTATCTACTAGGTAGCTATTTAATGTATCTACTAGGTAGCTATTTAATGTATCTACTAGGTAGCTATTTAATGTATCTACTAGGTAGCTATTTAATGTATCTACTAGGTAGCTATTTAATGTATCTACTAGGTAGCTATTTAATGTATCTACTAGGTAGCTATTCAATGTATCTACTAGGTAGCTATTTAATGTATCTACTAGGTAGCTATTCAATGTATCTACTAGGTAGCTATTCAATGTATCTACTAGGTAGCTATTCAATGTATCTACTAGGTAGCTATTTAATGTATCTACTAGGTAGCTATTTAATGTATCTACTAGGTAGCTATTTAATGTATCTACTAGGTAGCTATTTAATGTATCTACTAGGTAGCTATTCAATGTATCTACTAGGTAGCTATTTAATGTATCTACTAGGTAGCTATTTAATGTATCTACTAGGTAGCTATTTAATGTATCTACTAGGTAGCTATTTAATGTATCTACTAGGTAGCTATTCAATGTATCTACTAGGTAGCTATTCAATGTATCTACCAGGTAGCTATTCAATGTATCTACCAGGTAGCTATTCAATGTATCTACTAGGTAGCTATTTAATGTATCTACTAGGTAGCTATTCAATGTATCTACTAGGTAGCTATTCAATGTATCTACTAGGTAGCTATTCAATGTATCTACTAGGTAGCTATTTAATGTATCTACTAGGTAGCTATTTAATGTATCTACTAGGTAGCTATTTAATGTATCTACTAGGTAGCTATTTAATGTATCTACTAGGTAGCTATTTAATGTATCTACTAGGTAGCTATTCAATGTATCTACTAGGTAGCTATTCAATGTATCTACTAGGTAGCTATTCAATGTATCTACTAGGTAGCTATTCAATGTATCTACTAGGTAGCTATTCAATGTATCTACTAGGTAGCTATTCAATGTATCTACTAGGTAGCTATTCAATGTATCTACTAGGTAGCTATTCAATGTATCTACTAGGTAGCTATTCAATGTATCTACTAGGTAGCTATTCAATGTATCTACTAGGTAGCTATTCAATGTATCTACTAGGTAGCTATTCAATGTATCTACTAGGTTGCTATTCAATGTATCTACTAGGTAGCTATTCAATGTATCTACTAGGTAGCTATTCAATGTATCTACTAGGTAGCTATTTAATGTATCTACTAGGTAGCTATTCAATGTATCTACTAGGTAGCTATTCAATGTATCTACTAGGTAGCTATTCAATGTATCTACTAGGTAGCTATCCAATGTATCTACTAGGTAGCTATTCAATGTATCTACTAGGTAGCTATTAATGTATCTACTAGGTAGCTATTCAATGTATCTACTAGGTAGCTATTCAATGTATCTACTAGGTAGCTATTCAATGTATCTACTAGGTAGCTATTTAATATATCTACTAGGTAGCTATTTAATGTATCTACTAGGTAGCTATTAAATGTATCTACTAGGTAGCTATTTAATGTTACTCTCTAACTTTTGTTTATTTAGCCTAACTGTCTAGCAGGGAACTACCGGGTAAAAAATCTGAGAATTACCTTTATTCATTCATATCTTTATGATGCTTGGCTTGCTATTAATAGGGCGAACTGTTGTAAATAGTTACGGTTGGTTGACTCGTATATTTCTTATCAATTTGATGGACTGACGAACCACTTGAAAGATGGACCATTTTAATGTAAATCACTATTAGCTTCTTAAAATGATATAACTTTTATAGGTAGAGGAAGTTCAATCTTCAGTTCTTTACCTATATTTTCCGAGGTATATTAACTAGAAGGAAGAATATTGCGCAGGTTTATATCAACTTTAATTACCCTTTTGTTCTGAAATACGCACATACTGACGCACTTCTGACCCCTGCAATATTAGATTATACACTCTTATGTACTTATAGCGTGTTCAAATTTCAATATTCATTCGTATATAAGGATTTTGCCATGGTTATTTGTACAGTGTACTTTTGTCATGAAAAAAATATTTATCCCGCTGTATGTATAGTTTATAGAGTATCTAATATTGCCAAGGTATATTAACTCTTAAGTTAGTAATTTAATATATCTTGAATATTGCAGGGTCCCAGAAGTGCGTTTGTTTGTGTGTATTTTGTTTATGCGCAGGAGAGTCTATTACTCGTACCAAGGCGTAGAATACCTTCTAAGTTAATATACCTTGATATTTTCCCTGCCTTTTATTACTCTATTTGTAACACTTCTAGCCAGTGCTCATTGTGGCGTATGTTCTATTTCTAAAGTCCCTGGTACGCACCCTTACAGGATGGTTGGTGTATAGGTGCACCGTCAGAGCCTCTGGTAAACTCTAGAGTGATGAGTGTGATGGTGTTCTAACCCTTCATTACATCATCACACTAATGACTAGAGTGATGCAATCATCTGTCTCAATCTAATGTTTCTCCTTTTAATGTTTTATGTCCCGTACACACGGTCAAACACTTCCTACTTTAACTGGATACAATTCGTTAGATTTTAGTGTTATCTAACATTAGAGTTGGAAACTAAGTTACCATGTAGCTATTTGTTATGTGATGGTGATTATTTATAAGCTTCAACAAATATCAAGAGGGCGGATGGACATGAGCTCTAAAATCTGGTTGAAGATCTGGTTGAGTTACAGTGACAAATGGGTTCCCAACTTTTTCTCTTAACGTGTTCACCTTTACCGTTTTGGTACATAACTATGTTCTCCTAATTTTTTTAAAAATAAATAAGCCAAGTAAAATAACAAACCTCTATTCAATTTTCATTATGGTTTTGTGAATTATGAAGATACCTATCGTCTTCACCTCCAAATTAATGAGTCATGATGCATGTCTACCAAAGCAGACCAAGTGCAATGCTAGTTAGATCGACACTCTTCTAAATATTTTCCAGTGTCTGGTCATAATATGCTTAGCTGTGCGCAAATTATGACTTTTGAAATCAATTTATTTCGAAATTTTATAAATTCTTATTGATATGATGACACTTGTAAAAAGAATAGGATTCTAAAATTATTCATAGTTTTCTTCCTCAAATGTACCCCTGAGATAGGCAAATGTACACCAGGTTGGGAAACCCTAAATTGAAATGAATAACAGTTAGACGAAGTGTTTGATAGTGTGCATTATTCAAACTGTCTCGCACATTTGTTCGGAATATCCGCTTGCATTTGTGTGCTTCTTATCAATAACCTATTGATGTTGGTGATGTGTTATTCTGTAATTACATACTGAAAAGATATGAAAACTAAATACTCTTCTCTACCATCCCTGTGCATGGTATAACCGTCGCCTCTGTTTGCAGGGTGTGACCCGAATCCTGGAGGCTCATGCTAACGTCAAGGAGCTGAGTCTGAGTGAGGCGAAGATGCAGTTCATCAGGGCGTGGCAGGCACTGCCTGAGTATGGCCTCACTCTCTTCCTGGTGAAGCATATGGGACACAAGAAGGAGGAGCTACTTGGTGTCGCCTTCAACAGGATCATGAAGATGGACCTCAACACCGGGGACCATCTGAAGACATGGCGCTACAATAACATTAAGGTGCGTCACCGAACGTCAGTACTTAGAATGTAATTGGCTAACAGTTGTTTGTTAAGCTTCCTACTGGTTAAGAAAGTGCAGTTCTGTACTTGCTTACCAATTAGGTACTGTGGTGCATAGCGGTAGGGTGAAATAGTTGGATGTGTCTCAGGGGTGTGTACTAAGACCACTACTCTTTTTACTTTACATTAATTAAAGAATAGATGTTTATTAGTTTTTACTTTATTAAACGACAATTTTACCGTCGAGTAATGGTGCTATGCAGTAATTGGTAATAGCTACTGGTAGTTATTTGATTAATCTCATAACTCTTCAATTGTATTTATTCAAATTAATATCAGTTTATCAGTTCAATATACAAGTTTCTGGTGAAGGGGGCAACAAAGATCAAATATTTCCACAAAAACTTCTAGACATAACTAAAATGATCTACATTGTTAATTTGCTAATAATTCCTTTTGTATTCACAGGCATGGAATGTAAACTGGGGAACACGTCACATGATGATACAAACTGACTCAGAGTCTCTGACCTTCTCATGTCTCACAGCTGATTGTAAAGTGAGTGAAACACCTGGTTACTTACCACCTAGACTAGCACTAGTTTCAATGGTGGCCGGAAAATTCGGTCTCAGAATTAAAATGGCCTTTGAACATAAATGGCCGTTATGTAGTTTGTTGTATCCGCTAGTTTGTTGTAATGCACACTTCATGATTGTTTTTTGATCTGGCAGGGGGGTTGTTGTGGCATCTAACTGATAAGTTTTGTTCATACCTCGGACCGAATTTTCCGCTCAAATATCATGTTAACTCTTTCTGGCCTACACTTTTCAGAGAAATAAAATGTAAATGTCATATGTGCTCAAAGAACTATGACTATACCTAACCATTAATGTAGGTGGTTCAAAATTTGAGCTGCCGAACAGCATACAAACTTTATTTTTGAAGGTGGTACATTTTCTGTACCACTGAGCATTAAACGTAACCTTTATGGTGGTAAGGAATATTTATCCACCAGTTTTGAAAGCGTTTTGTAGGTGGTATACTTTCTGTACCACCGTGCATTAATTGTAAATATCAGTGTGGTATAAAATAGGTACCACCAGACTTGAAAGAGTTAAATAAATGTCAAAATTACTAATGTTACTTAACATTTCACTCGGTTAATGATGTTATCCGCTTTTAATAAATATTCTACACATTTTAGTATTTATAATTTCAACTTTTTCTAGAATTATTATTTAATAAAATCATTATAAAACGAGACCGAATTTTCTATCACTCACCCTATCTCTCTGCCGTCACTCACCCTATCTCTCTGCCGTCACTCACCCTCTCTCTCTGCCGTCACTCACCCTCTCTCTCTGCCGTCACTCACCCTATCTCTCTGCCGTCACTCACCCTATCTCTCTGCCGTCACTCACCCTATCTCTCTGCCATCACTCACCCTATCTCTCTGCCATCACTCACCCTATCTCTCTGCCATCACTCACCCTATCTCTCTGCCATCACTCACCCTATCTCTCTGCCATCACTCACCCTATCTCTCTGCCATCACTCACCCTATCTCTCTGCCATCACTCACCCTATATCTCTTTGCCATCACTCACCCTATATCTCTGCCGTCACTCACCCTATCTCTCTGCCGTCACTCACCCTATCTCTCTGCCGTCACTCACCCTATCTCTCTGCCGTCACTCACCCTATCTCTCTGCCGTCACTCACCCTATCTCTCTGCCGTCACTCACCCTATCTCTCTGCCGTCACTCACCCTATCTCTCTGCCGTCACTCACTCTATCTCTCTGCCGTCACTCACCCTATCTCTCTGCCGTCACTCACCCTCTCTCTCTGCCGTCACTCACCCTCTCTCTCTGCCGTCACTCACCCTCTCTCTCTGCCGTCACTCACCCTATCTCTCTGCCGTCACTCACCCTATCTCTCTGCCGTCACTCACCCTATCTCTCTGCCGTCACTCACCCTATCTCTCTGCCATCACTCACCCTATCTCTCTGCCATCACTCACCCTATCTCTCTGCCATCACTCACCCTATCTCTCTGCCATCACTCACCCTATCTCTCTGCCATCACTCACCCTATCTCTCTGCCATCACTCACCCTATCTCTCTGCCGTCACTCACCCTATCTCTCTGCCGTCACTCACCCTATCTCTCTGCCGTCACTCACCCTATCTCTCTGCCGTCACTCACCCTATCTCTCTGCCGTCACTCACCCTATCTCTCTGCCGTCACTCACCCTATCTCTCTGCCGTCACTCACCCTATCTCTCTGCCGTCACTCACCCTATCTCTCTGCCGTCACTCACCCTATCTCTCTGTCATTACTCACCCTATCTCTCTGCCATCACTCACCCTATCTCTCTGCCATCACTCACCCTATATCTCTCTGCCATCACTCACCCTATATCTCTTTGCCATCACTCACCCTATATCTCTTTGCCATCACTCACCCTATATCTCTTTGCCATCACTCACCCTATATCTCTTTGCCATCACTCACCCTATATCTCTTTGTCATCACTCACCCTATATCTCTTTGTCATCACTCACCCTATCTCTCTGCCGTCACTCACCCTATCTCTCTGCCGTCACTCACCCTATCTCTCTGCCGTCACTCACCCTATCTCTCTGCCGTCACTCACCCTATCTCTCTGCCGTCACTCACCTTATCTCTCTGCCGTCACTCACCCTATCTCTCTGCCGTCACTCACCCTATCTCTCTGCCGTCACTCACCCTATCTCTCTGCCATCACTCACCCTATCTCTCTGCCATTACTCACCCTATCTCTCTGCCATCACTCACCCTATATCTCTCTGCCATCACTCACCCTATATCTCTTTGCCATCACTCACCCTATATCTCTTTGCCATCACTCACCCTATATCTCTTTGCCATCACTCACCCTATATCTCTTTGCCGTCACTCACCCTATATCTCTTTGCCGTCACTCACCCTATATCTCTTTGCCGTCACTCACCCTATCTCTCTGCCGTCACTCACCCTATATCTCTTTGCCGTCACTCACCCTATCTCTCTGCCGTCACTCACCCTATCTCTCTGCCGTCACTCACCCTATCTCTCTGCCGTCACTCACCCTATCTCTCTGCCGTCACTCACCCTATCTCTCTGCCGTCACTCACCCTATCTCTCTGCCGTCACTCACCCTATCTCTCTGCCGTCACTCACCCTATCTCTCTGCCGTCACTCACCCTATCTCTCTGCCGTCACTCACCCTATCTCTCTGCCGTCACTCACCCTATATCTCTCTGCCGTCACTCACCCTATATCTCTCTGCCATCACTCACCCTATATCTCTCTGCCATCACTCACCCTATATCTCTTTGCCATCACTCACCCTATATCTCTTTGCCATCACTCACCCTATATCTCTTTGTCATCACTCACCCTATATCTCTGCCGTCACTCATCCTATCTCTCTGCCGTCACTCACCCTATCTCTCTGCCGTCACTCACCCTATCTCTCTGCCGTCACTCACCCTATCTCTCTGCCATCACTCACCCTATCTCTCTGCCATCACTCACCCTATCTCTCTGCCATCACTCACCCTATCTCTCTGCCATCACTCACCCTATCTCTCTGCCATCACTCACCCTATCTCTCTGCCATCACTCACCCTATCTCTCTGCCATCACTCACCCTATCTCTCTGCCATCACTCACCCTATCTCTCTGCCATCACTCACCCTATCTCTCTGCCATCACTCACCCTATCTCTCTGCCATCACTCACCCTATCTCTCTGCCATCACTCACCCTATCTCTCTGCCATCACTCCCTATCTTTTTTCAGGTTGTTCACGAGTACATCGGTGGTTACATTTTTCTCTCCATGAGAACCAAGGATGCCAATCAAACTCTCAATGAGGAACTCTTCCACAAACTCACTGGCGGGTGGATCTAATGGTACCAACCACACTCAGTGCTGCCAACTGTCACAACTTAAGAAATGTCCCAGGCGTTATGATTGTAAATATTATGCTGAGTTTAATATCATCTTTTGAGAATGTATCTTAAATTATTGTTTTAATATGTTAATCGATAGCGAAAGTCTACGAATGTAATGAATGTTCTCAAAATACTTATAATATTTTTAAAGTTTAAAACTTATAACACATTTACTCATCGACTATCAGATTTTAATGTATATATTTATTATTTATGTACATATGTTGAAGCAAAGAAAGAAATAACTACCACTTGCCTTGTTAGTCCATCCACTTCCTGAAGTGCCAATAATCCGTGCATTATTACTAGCTATAGAAAAACCTGTAAAAACAGCAAAATGTTAAATGTACCCTTTACCCTATTTGTTGTGTTAACCGGCTATCAGTTTGGTGAGTGAACTGCCTCAGTTTGGTGAGTGAACTGCCTCAGTTTGGTGAGTGAACTGCCTCAGTTTGGTAAGTGAACTGCCTCAGTTTGGTAAGTGAACTGTCTCAGTTTGGTGAGTGAACTGCCTCAGTTTGGTAAGTGAACTGCCTCAGTTTGGTGAGTGAACTGTCTCAGTTTGGTGAGTGAACTGCCTCAGTTTGGTAAGTGAACTGCCTCAGTTTGGTAAGTGAACTGCCTCAGTTTGGTGAAGTGAACTGCCTCAGTTTGGTGAGTGAACTGCCTCAGTTTGGTGAGTGAACTGCCTCAGTTTGGTAAGTGAACTGCCTCAGTTTGGTAAGTGAACTGCCTCAGTTTGGTGAAGTGAACTGCCTCAGTTTGGTGAGTGAACTGCCTCAGTTTGGTGAAGTGAACTGTCTCAGTTTGGTAAGTGAACTGCCTCAGTTTGGTGAGTGAACTGCCTCAGTTTGGTAAGTGAACTGCCTCAGTTTGGTGAAGTGAACTGCCTCAGTTTGGTAAGTGAACTGCCTCAGTTTGGTGAAGTGAACTGCCTCAGTTTGGTAAGTGAACTGCCTCAGTTTGGTAAGTGAACTGCCTCAGTTTGGTAAGTGAACTGCCTCAGTTTGGTGAGTGAACTGCCTCAGTTTGGTGAGTGAACTGCCTCAGTTTGGTGAGTGAACTGCCTCAGTTTGGTGAGTGAACTGCCTCAGTTTGGTAAGTGAACTGCCTCAGTTTGGTGAGTGAACTGCCTCAGTTTGGTAAGTGAACTGCCTCAGTTTGGTAAGTGAACTGTCTCAGTTTGGTAAGTGAACTGCCTCAGTTTGGTAAGTGAACTGCCTCAGTTTGGTAAGTGAACTGCCTCAGTTTGGTAAGTGAACTGCCTCAGTTTGGTAAGTGAACTGTCTCAGTCTGGTAAGTGAACTGTCTCAGTTTGGTAAGTGAACTGTCTCAGTTTGGTAAGTGAACTGCCTCAGTTTGGTAAGTGAACTGCCTCAGTTTGGTAAGTGAACTGCCTCAGTTTGGTAAGTGAACTGCCTCAGTTTGGTAAGTGAACTGCCTCAGTTTGGTAAGTGAACTGCCTCAGTTTGGTAAGTGAACTGTCTCAGTGTGGTAAGTGAACTGTCTCAGTTTGGTAAGTGAACTGTCTCAGTTTGGTAAGTGAACTGCCTCAGTTTGGTAAGTGAACTGCCTCAGTTTGGTAAGTGAACTGTCTCAGTTTGGTAAGTGAACTGTCTCAGTTTGGTAAGTGAACTGCCTCAGTTTGGTAAGTGAACTGCCTCAGTTTGGTAAGTGAACTGCCTCAGTTTGGTAAGTGAACTGTCTCAGTTTGGTAAGTGAACTGTCTCAGTTTGGTAAGTGAACTGTCTCAGTTTGGTAAGTGAACTGTCTCAGTTTGGTAAGTGAACTGTCTCAGTTTGGTGAAGTGAACTGTCTCAGTTTGGTAAGTGAACTGTCTCAGTTTGGTGAAGTGAACTGTCTCAGTTTGGTGAAGTGAACTGTCTCAGTTTGGTAAGTGAACTGCCTCAGTTTGGTGAAGTGAACTGTCTCAGTTTGGTGAAGTGAACTGTCTCAGTTTGGTGAAGTGAACTGCCTCAGTTTGGTGAAGTGAACTGTCTCAGTTTGGTAAGTGAACTGCCTCAGTTTGGTGAAGTGAACTGTCTCAGTTTGGTGAAGTGAACTGCCTCAGTTTGGTGAAGTGAACTGTCTCAGTTTGGTAAGTGAACTGCCTCAGTTTGGTGAAGTGAACTGTCTCAGTTTGGTGAAGTGAACTGCCTCAGTTTGGTGAAGTGAACTGTCTCAGTTTGGTGAAGTGAACTGTCTCAGTTTGGTGAAGTGAACTGCCTCAGTTTGGTAAGTGAACTGTCTCAGTTTGGTAAGTGAACTGTCTCAGTTTGGTAAGTGAACTGTCTCAGTTTGGTAAGTGAACTGTCTCAGTTTGGTGAAGTGAACTGTCTCAGTTTGGTGAAGTGAACTGTCTCAGTTTGGTGAAGTGAACTGTCTCAGTTTGGTGAAGTGAACTGCCTCAGTTTGGTGAAGTGAACTGTCTCAGTTTGGTGAAGTGAACTGCCTCAGTTTGGTGAAGTGAACTGTCTCAGTTTGGTGAAGTGAACTGTCTCAGTTTGGTGAAGTGAACTGCCTCAGTTTGGTGAAGTGAACTGTCTCAGTTTGGTGAAGTGAACTGTCTCAGTTTGGTGAAGTGAACTGCCTTTTGTTAACTAAATCATAACTAATATAAAATTCCTATCAAAATATTTTTAAAATGTTAATGTTGAGAAAAGATTTAATTTATTTATTGTGGTGATAAAATATTGAACATGAATGTAACCATTAATAGTTACGAAAAAAGCTAATAGCTATTATACTATATATGTTAAAATATGTAACACTGCTTCTAAAATATCCATGTAAATAACTTTCTAATTCAAATTAGTCATGATTTTTAATAGAACTGTTTAGACAATTAGAATCCTTGTAAGTTATTACTAAAGTGTTAAACATTATTCATAACAATGGTAAACACGAATAAAGTCATTCACCTTGCTACCTATTTGAAATGTTAAATAACGTTAATTTATTTCAATGAAATTTTCTGTGCTAAGATGATGATAACTAAATCTCTAACTGCAAATCTCAGCAGTTAGAGTTGCTCAAAGCTCTACACACTAAATTAACAGTTAAAAAGTAACGCATTGTAAATAGCAGTAGAATTAAGTACATAACAACCAAGTGAATCAATCTAATATTAGTTGTACATTCATGTTATTGTCATTTTAATGTAACTTAACAAAATCGAACTTAATGTCTTATCAGTGTCCAGTAGAAATTAAAACATTGTGAAATGTGGCTTTTCTTGTCCTTAATTATTACTAAAGTTGGTTGACCGATTAAAGTTGCATAAAGAATAGCAGAGAATTAACTTAGGAATAATTAACTACGTGCACTTCAAAGTGTTCTCCTGCAGTCACTGTTATCCTGAACGTTCAAACCATCCTCCTCCATGCCGATTGCTAACCCTCTACTTCCCTTACCTCTGTGAAACCACATGGACAGGTCAAACTGAGCACCATCTCAACACACTCTTCTACCGTCACTAGAAAGAAATGAATTGTCAGGCCCGTAAAATATTCAGACAGTTGCAATTCAGAAAACGGAGCAGGTAATGAAATTAACACTTAATTTGTGAATAGAGTTTATCTATCCAAAAATATAATTCAAATGTAGAAATAATTTGTTGATAATGATTAGGGTTGTGACATTGCATATTATGCATATGCAGGTAAAACTTGCATATGCATGTATGCAAATATAAAAATGCATATGCATTTAAAAGTGCATATATGCGATGGAAAAAGCATGACTGCATTTAAAAAACATGAAAAAGTGTATATGCAAAATTAATTGCCATTATAGAAATAACAGAAGTACAGTACTTGAAACTAGAAAAAATATAGTCTACATAGAATTGAATACAGTAATTTTAAAATGAACGGAGATAAACACTTCAAGCAAGGAAATGTATACTGTTCTCAGGCGAAGGAACGATCATTTTAATTTTGTTAAGAGGAATAGCACTATTTCTGATTTTCGGTCATTCATAAACCACATAAAGGCATATACGGATAGCGAAAGCATCGTGAACTTTGTTCTAGCATTCAACTTCATTCCCGCAAGGTCCTTTTTGTTTTGGGTTTTCGCCTTCATTCTTTTCACTTTCTTCCTATTATTCTTTGGGGACGGTAGGCTTCGATGAGCAGAACTAACTTTAAATTACTCTTATTTTATATATAACAAAGTATCAATAACCTAATATTTTTTTATTTCGAACGAGATATTACTAACAATCTGTGTAAGATTTAAAAGTAGGATCGAAGATGGTTCTGTACCGCAATAATAGGTCTCCAATTTGATTATTGTTGTGGAGTGCAACTATAGTGCTATAATCTTGTAGTGCTTCGTAAATGTTTTTTTTAACTATTTTTTGTTGTACTTCACTGTAACAAAATTGTAGCATCATTCACCAGAAATCAGAAATATTGTAATACTGATAAAAACAATGTCTAAAGTGGACAAAAATAAAATACTTTTTAACATAGAACCGGTTAGAAAGAGGTAGCCCTAAGCTTAAGTTTAGTTGGGGGTTTTAAACTGACTATCAACCAGTTCGCGCGAACACCTTTAATCCTACTGTAAACTTGTAGTTATAAATTCTTCAGACCGGTTTGTTATTAAGTTAATTATTTTGTGACTTTGAAATAAAACAGTGTCATTGGATATTTCCCTTCTGCTCAAATGTTTGTGGTTTTAGAATGGTTGTTTGACAATAATATTTATTGCTTTAAGAGAGTTGATAAGACTTTCAAACTTTGTTACATGTAATGCATTTGGTGAGGGTAATTAACTCCCTGCTGTTTTCTCTAGACCAGAGGTTTTCTGTGGTTTACTTTATAGAAATAATGAGCTCTTGAGGTTTCATGTATCCTAACAGATTTCAAGTTTGATGTTTCTTTTCTGTGAGAGAGTAATTACTAATTAGCTTATTTGGAAATATAGGAGTTATTTATGAACTAGTCAGTTCCTATTAGTTGAGGGTAAAATTAGGGACAGCCTACAGGAGGGTTGAGAACCAATAGGAATTGGAGAAGTGAGATCAGAGGCATCTTACGTTTGAATTTGGGTGAAGTTTTAGATGAATCTTGGGAGTATATAAACGGTGGATTGAGATTATGAAGGTCTGTTCTCTCGCCTCACTCTACTCTGTCTGTCGTCACTCTCTGCTTACAAGAGTGTCTTAAGTAGTTTACCGGTCTGGATAAGACTACGGCGGGGTGAAGTCTTCTCTCACCCCAGCCTTAGGTGACCATCGCAGTACTTAGTCGAAGAAGATCTCCGCCCGTCATAGTGGTGGAGATAGGATCCTTAGCAAGTGGCTGAATCCTGCAATTCAGTGGATCCCGGCAGCAGAGGTTGTATTCTTTACGGCAGAGTCAAAGCCAAACGAGACAGGATGAGGGAACCTGCAATTGAAGTCTACTGCAGAACAATTTCTGACGTTGCAGAATAACTTCTCATGGTGCAGAGCAGACATTCAATAAGCAGTAGGAGTCTGAAGCCAGAGTCACCATCATCGTACCGTGATTAATACGAGTGGTCGTCCACGTCAATTAGCAAAGTTACAGTGGAGGACTGCAGCCGTTACCAACACACTAGTACAGTGGTTCCGAAGAGTTTCCAGCCGCATCCACTCCCTTAGAAATTCAGTAACCCCATCCGTATTTCCTCAGTGATTGTGTCAGTGTTTATTTGTGACAGGCCCCCAGGGGCTCTATCCTGAAGCTGTCTGTGGTGAATGGAAGAGAAGGGAGGTGGTGTCCCTTGTGCCCCGAACTGTTGTAATTTGGATTATGGATTGTCTTTTTTTATTTTTACCATGTTTATCATTTTTTTAACGCTACTTGCAGTTTTAGAGGATAGCGCTAGGGTTATGCTCTTCAACTACGAGGTCTTAGATTTTGTGTTAGGTAGGCTCGTAGGCTTCATTTACTATCACCTCTTCATTTTCCTCTTCCATCCGTGAGTGCAGCCACCGGTGCTTGTGTCCCGTTTCGTCACATTCCTTGGTAAGTGACTGCATTCACGGATTAGCTTTTCTGCATCTATGAGCTTTGTCACCGACGGTGGTAAGTGACTTTGTTCATGGAGCTACTTTCCTCTCTGACTGCTTCTTCCAGTCTCTTGTATTTAATTTCCTTTTGACGTCAGCGATATGGCCTTTGGTTCCGAAGCAGACGTTAAACCCCTACTAAAAAAAAAAAAAAAAAAATATTTGTGACAGGTATACTTTCAACCTCCAATGATTGACCCATGTTATAAGTTAAACTCCTCCATAGGTAGATATTTGATTAATTGAACTGAATGTACGATGTTTATGTAAGATTTACTATTTCTCGAACCTTTTGTCTGATCTATTACTTAATTAGAGTACACCTAATTTAAACTATGTTTGTGTTTTATTTAACCTTGTTATTTTGGTACGATATTTGATTTGATGCTATTTAATGAAGTGAAGATATTGATGATTATTATTGACAAGTAACGTAAACAGTAAATTAAACAAATTGATTTTTCTTTCTAGGGAGAATCGTAACCCAAGTAAATAAATGGCTACTCGGCACTAATTAATAACCACGCTACCATGTGAAAGAAAGAACTTAAATACTGGAAATATTGAATATGAATATTATGAATAACATAAATAAATGCCCGTACGGCAAATAAAAAACACTTCAGGGACCCCGATCATACACCACCAATGACTTGAGATGGGGAATATGTCTGCTGGGACATAAGGGTCAGGAGAAACAAAAAAGTTAAATTACGATTTACTACAAAATGTAGTTAAAGAAAACGGAACTACAAAAATAAATAGTTAAAGATAACGATAAATAGGTCACTGTGATCATAGCCGACTTTATATATATGGTCGTATATGCTGTGATACGATATTTACTATCAAATTATAAATAAAATCTCCGGTCCGTGTGGATGCTAATGTAATGAGTTTTATATCAAGTTCTACACAAGTTCAATACGCACTCTGATACAAAAGTACGCAAACTACCTATAAGCATATATGTATGTTAGTACGGGTTCAATCAACGATTAGAAAAATTAATGGTTTTTATTCAGATGTTTATTCCTTTCGGAAAAGCTAATCTAGGATTATAATTACAAGGAACCGGTTCGCGCCAAAATAATAATTGATTATTCCATTATAAAAGAGTTGGTCATCAAGCATCTGACCCCATTAGAAAATAGGTACCTCTATAGAGCACGCACCAGTCGTGTCATGTGATGTCCAGAGAATATTTTCTCAATGCAAAAACATTTTAGCAGATAAAAGAAGAAAATTTAGCTTTGAAACCTCAAATATAATGTTATAATTAAGTGTAACACATATTTTTTTATTTTTTTTCATTGATTCAATTTTTTTTTATTACTCCAGTTGAGGAGCTCATCGAAAAGTTATGTTACAAATGTACATGTTAAATTTCTGTATATGCAGAATGCACTGCATATAAATAAATGCATATGCAGGAAATTAAATGCATATGCATGAAACTATATACATAAAAATATATGCATATGCAATATATCAAACGCATATATATGCACAAATTTCTAAGCGCAAATGGTGCATATTGTCACAAGCCTAATAATAATATACATATTAACAAAATATCAAATTAGCCATATGCAAAAATATTTGACACATCACTGCCCAAGCAGTCATTTTATATTGATGTCTTGCCATCATCTATAACCTCATTGGTCTCCTTACTGCTATAGAATTTCCTTTTTACTGCTGTAGAACTTCCTTTATACTGCTGTAGAACTTGCACTGTGAGGTTCTTAGCCAAATAAGTGAGTTCTTGAATACTTTCTTATCCATGATTGTTCATTCACTGGCTAGACTTTTACTTCAATAATACACTTGCTCTTTATTGAGTTTTTCCCCTTTTTATAAGCCATCAAGATGGTTTATTAACTCTATGTGTAAATACTTCTAAACAGAATTTCTAGTACTATTAAACAGAAAAGTTCCTAACCTTAAAAGTTCTGATTCAGTTTCTAATTTCTTTAATTAAGTGCTAAAAGGCATCTCTTAATTGAATACTAACTAATAAATTATTTCTTCAGCTATAAATATTAATATTAAATGAGATGTACAAAACGTTCTTTACACATCGTTTATGAAAATTCAATGACTCGCGAAAAGCGTGAGCTATATTATTTTGCCCACCAGATGGCGATTTTCAAAATAAATTTAATTTTCATTTCTTCAAAATAATTATTATTTAGATAAACACAGCATAAGATATGCTCAGTCCATTAAAACTTATTTGCAAATACTTGATTTTTCTCCAGTTTTTCTGTAAAATTGAAGGAGAATAAAAATGAAATGAATAAAACAATTCTCCAGCTGTGATTCAACTTCCCACCTGCTGTTCAACTTGTGACGCAGAAAGAAGTCTTTTAGTTTAAAAATACGTATTAGCAGATATCAGAGTTGTTGCTATGACTTTGCGGTGGAAACTAATTAAAATCGTAATAAATAAAAAAAAAATTGTCACACTAGACTGAATAAACTGTCACGATTTGACGTACTTTCATGTCCTGCATACTACATAAATCAAATCAAATCAAATCTTTATTGAAGAAAAATATGTACAAAGACAAACATTGTTAAATAAACTATCAATGAAAACTTTCCATTAGTCATATATCGAAGAAAATAGCTACATAGCATTAAGCATATAAAGCTAATCAGAACGCATAAAAATATTATTTCCAATCATAAAAAACATATTTTAAGGCATAAAAAGCATATATAAAAAATATAAAGCATATTTCAAGAAGAATATTGTCACAACCCTAATGAACAGTGAATTCTAAAATACTGTCAGAATATATACCAGTTGAATTAAAAGATGTTCTGTCACTTTCACAGATTGCGGAAGGTTATATGTTAGGCGGAAAATATTTCTTGTTATTAGCATAACTCAAAAAGCATTCAACCAAATTGTCTTAAATTTGATGGGATGATTATTGGTTGGTCCTTTCCTGGAAACAGTTTATTAGATTTTGGGAACGAACAGGTCAAAGGTCAAGGACAATTAATATTCTCTTTGAAATATGCCTTATATTCCCTAGAAATGTATTCTACATATGCTCTAAAACTGAAATGTGCTTTATATTCCTTTAAAATATGCTTTATATTCTTTTTATGTTTTTATGTTCAATTATGTATTTTATGCTCAGTTCATTAAAAGTTCTGTAATTTTATTTATAAACCTGATAAGGGATAATAGAAATCTCTTTAAATCACATTTGGATGCTAATCTCTTGTTTCTGTGCAATGGAAATCTTTGAAGAGTTTAAATAAGTTTTATTAACTTGAATCATGTCACATGGATTCAATGTGTACTTACACCAAAGATATTATACTACAATAAGATACACTACTCTCGACAATTTCTATTTTCTCTGCCACCTGGTTTCGAAAGCGGGAACTAGAATTGAAATATAGTAAGAACAATCGAGGTATGTTGTTTGCGTGACGCCATAACAGCAACACTCTAAAATCATATTTAAGACAATTGAAGAACTTAACATTATGAAGACTGTTTATTTATTTCCTTTATAAGAAACAGTGATGAATTAATTCATTTTAGTCACACTGCTTAACCTTAATTTTCTATTTATGTGTGTTGCCTTGTTGACGTCACGGTCACAAATTACTCGATTTGTGACAACAGCTCACTAAGCTTTACTCTTCAATACCTACCCTACTAGGAATACCAACAATATTGATAGGTTGTGACAATTGAGTAATCACTGATTTGTGACGTGACATAAGCAAGGGAACAAATTTAAAGAGAAAATTAGTGGTTTAGCAGGTTAAATAATTTATTCAATATATATTTATTATATCATGCAAATTAATAACGATTTTTTTAATGAATGTACCTTCTTCAATTATTTTAAATATGATTTTAAATGTTGCTGTTAGGAAGTCACGCACACAAAATAACTCGATTTCAATTCTAGTTCCCGCTTTTGCACTCAGATGGCATTTGAAACCAGAAAGTGGCAAGAGCAGTGTAACTTATTGTAGTATACTATCTTTGCTTACATCGTCTGACAAAGTTGAGTTTCAGTAATATCGAGTTAATAAAACGGGTAAATTTTAAATTTGAACTAAGAAACGATGAAAAGTTGTTAGGATAAAATAGAAATGCATTTTCCAATATTAATTCACATATTAATATTAAATCACAGATGAACTCTTCAATATCTTCAGGTTTTCCAAAAATTAACCTTAATTCGTCTTGTATGTTCCAATAATCTTAGCATATATTGTTCGGCAACGGTCTTCTAAAATACCTACATACTTTCTATTGTTTGTTTTGAAAATATATATTCGTTAGTTGTATCTAGGTAGATTTTGCTTATTTGGCGCCATATTCTCTTAACTGAGATATATACACTACCGGCCAAAAATCTGGGACAGTTCAGTATTTTTTAAATTTCTCCAAAACTGTCTGCAGGATTCAGACCAAACTTACACATATTGTAACTACCTCTTATATTGATATTATGTATTAATTACAGTTCATTCTAAATGATAGAAAAAAGTGATGAGCATTTCAATTTTTATTTTGGAATTATAGTGGCCAAAACCATGGGACAAAACAAAGAAAATTTGATATATCAGCATTAAATCAAAAGAATGCAAAAGTTTGATGATACTCAAACAATATCTGGTTAACAATCCTTTATTTTCTATCACTGCAGCACACCTTCAACTGCTAGTTTGAATGAGATCACGACATTCATCACGTGAAACTTTTGCCCTTTCTTCTTGATGTTTCATCCAAAAAATCATAAGTATTGACAGGGTTTCTGACCGTCACACGAATCCACAAAGTGGACCATAGGTTCTCAATAGGGTATAGGTACGGACTTTGAGGAGACCGATCCAAAACATCCACATTTTGCTCTTTCAAAAATTCCATTACATGCTTAGCCTTGTGGCATGGTGCGTTATTCTGTATGAAAATAGGGCTTTCACACTCAGAATTTTGAAGTGTTAGGATTAAATGATCTCTCAACAGGTTCCTATATATTGTTCCATTAACTCTGGTGGTTAGCCTGAACAGATCAGTCGTTCCATCCCGAAAAATCATTCCGAACGCCATTACGCTACCCCACTGAACCTCTCTGTTTTCTTCGTACATTTTTTATTTAACCTTTCACCAACAAATTTTCTTAGAAATTTATTTCCGTCAGATCCAAACACATTAAACTTACTTTCATCAGAGAAGAAACATTTCGCCACTGATCATCTGTCCACAACACATGATTTTGCGTTTCTGGTTCTTGTTGCTTACCAACGGCTTCTTCGCTGGTGATCTTGCAAACAGACGAATTACATTCAGACGTCTTTATACTGTTTTACGAGATGCTTTAATGTCATGAGAGGCATGTACTTCACGAGAAATGCTGGCAGCTGTCTGAAACCTATCGTTCAGTGCCATCCTCTTAATCACTCTATCTTGTCTAGGAGAAGTTATTCGAGGTTGGCTATTTGTCTTAGGAGCTAAAATTTTACCAGTATCCTTGAAACCCTTTATAATTCTCCCGACGTCACTTTTCGACAGCTTCAAGTCATCAGCTATCTTCCGTATCGAATTATTCTTTCCATGAAGTTTGATAATTGATTTTATGACAGAAGAATCAACTTTAGGTGTCATATCGATGGTAGAACCGGTTGCAATAACTATACAGTAATGTAATTGACATATTCTTAATTGTTGTACTTAGGAAGTTGAAAAAACTCACTACACAGTCCAGAATAAATTATATTCATTGTTCTGTCCCACGGTTTTGGCCACTTTGATTTCAAAATAAAAATTGAAATTCTCATAACTTTTTTCTATCATTTACAATGAACTGTAATTAACACAGAGGATCAACATAAAAGGTAGTTACAATATGTGTAAGTTTGGTCTGAATCTCGTTGACAGTTCTGGAGAAATTTAAAAAATACTGAACTGTCCCAGATTTTTGGCCGGTAGTGTATTAGTTTCATGATCTTTTTTTTTTTGAAAAGATAAGTATGTGCTTTTAATAAAAAGAATATGTTTTAATAAAAGGAATATGCTTTATTTCAAATATGTTCAAATATAAAAGCATGTTGTCACAACCCTATACATAACCAATGGATTCATGGATGGTCATCATTTCAATCAGAGCTGGGCGCGCGAATCTTTTTTTAGGTTCCGTATCCGAACCCGAATATTAGCCGATTTTGGGTTCCGTACCTCCGAATAGCGAACCCAATTTAGAAATTTTCGCTGCAAACATATTTATTCCGAACATTTGCACGCAAAATATTGTAATTTTTTAAGTTTATATTTAAAGAACTTAATATTAGAGGTTATTTAAACTCTGCGTTGAAGGTTTTTTCAGATATCAAGCTTTCGAATAGAAAGATTTCTATTCATCATCAGGAGAAGGGTGGAAAAACCTGGACCTGACAATGAAATTTATGACCAATGGTTGTATGTTGGATACCGTCTTTCTATTTAAGCTATATATCCTAAAGTTTATTAATATTAATTAACAATCTATTTAGTATTGAGATATGAGACAAAAAATTAGAAAATTTGTTACTAACTTAGCTATTGCTTACTACATTAATTCTCTAGAATATTTTTACTTTCTATATATCTGTTACAAAATCAAGTGTGTTTTATCTCCTTGTTTCTATGTATGTTCTCTATTCATATTTATCTTCTCTATTCCTATACATTATTTGTTGCTATACGTGTGTCCTCTTGATCCATATGTGTGTCCTATGGATCTTAAGTGTGTCTTGTTGATCAGAAGTGTGTCCTGTAGATCTTATGTGTGTCCTGTTGATCCTAAGAGTTTCCTGTAGATCTTCAGTGTGTACTGTTGATCCTAAGTGTGTCCTATTGATCCTAAGTGTGTCCTATTGATCCTAAGTGTGTCCTATTGATCCTAAGTGTGTCCTAATGATCCTAAATCGCGCCTCTATATAGTTTGAAGGGAATAAATACACAACTATAGAGGTTGTCCGTTTTCAATCGCGCCTCTATAGTCAGATAGAAATAGGCACATAACTATAGAGGTTGACCGTTTTCAATCGCGCCTCTATATAGTTTGACGTGAATAAATACACAACTATAGAGGTTGTCCGTTTTCAATCGCGCCTCTATAGTCAGATAGAAATAGGTACATAACTATAGAGGTTGACCGTTTTCAATCGCGCCTCTATATAGTTTGACGTGAATAAATACACAACTATAGAGGTTCTCCGTTTTCAATCGCGCCTCTATAGTCAGATAGAAATAGGCACATAACTATAGAGGTTGACCGTTTTCAATCGCGCCTCTATATAGTTTGACGTGAATAAATACACAACTATAGAGGTTGTCCGTTTTCAATCGCGCCTCTACAATCAGATAGAAATAGGCACATAACTATAGAGGTTGACCGTTTTCAATCGCGCCTCTATATAGTTTGACGTGAATAAATACACAACTATAGAGGTTGTCCGTTTTCAATCGCGCCTCTACAATCAGATAGAAATAGGCACATAACTATAGAGGTTGACCGTTTTCAATCGCGCCTCTATATAGTTTGACGTGAATAAATACACAACTATAGAGGTTGTCCGTTTTCAATCGCGCCTCTACAATCAGATAGAAATAAGCACATAACTATAGAGGTTGACCGTTTTCAATCGCGCCTCTATATAGTTTGACGTGAATAAATACACAACTATAGAGGTTGTCCGTTTTCAATCGCGCCTCTACAATCAGATAGAAATAGGCACATAACTATAGAGGTTGTCCGTTTTCAATCGCGCCTCTACAATCAGATAGAAATAGGCACATAACTATAGAGGTTGTCCGTTTTCAATCGCGCCTCTATAGTCAGATAGAAATAGGTACATAATTATAGAGGTTGACCGTTTTCAATCGCGCCTCTATATAGTTTGACGTGAATAAATACACAACTATAGAGGTTGTCCGTTTTCAATCGCGCCTCTATAGTCAGATAGAAATAGGCACATAACTATAGAGGTTGACCGTTTTCAATCGCGCCTCTATATAGTTTGACGTGAATAAATACACAACTATAGAGGTTGTCCGTTTTCAATCGCGCCTCTATAGTCAGATAGAAATAGGTACATAACTATAGAGGTTGACCGTTTTCAATCGCGCCTCTATATAGTTTGACGTGAATAAATACACAACTATAGAGGTTGTCCGTTTTCAATCGCGCCTCTATAGTCAGATAGAAATAGGCACATAACTATAGAGGTTGACCGTTTTCAATCGCGCCTCTATATAGTTTGACGTGAATAAATACACAACTATAGAGGTTGTCCGTTTTCAATCGCGCCTCTACAATCAGATAGAAATAGGCACATAACTATAGAGGTTGACCGTTTTCAATCGCGCCTCTATATAGTTTGACGTGAATAAATACACAACTATAGAGGTTGTCCGTTTTCAATCGCGCCTCTACAATCAGATAGAAATAGGCACATAACTATAGAGGTTGACCGTTTTCAATCGCGCCTCTATATAGTTTGACGTGAATAAATACACAACTATAGAGGTTGTCCGTTTTCAATCGCGCCTCTATAGTCAGATAGAAATAGGCACATAACTATAGAGGTTGACCGTTTTCAATCGCGCCTCTATATAGTTTGACGTGAATAAATACACAACTATAGAGGTTGTCCGTTTTCAATCGTGCCTCTACAATCAGATAGAAATAGGCACATAACTATAGAGGTTGTCCGTTTTCAATCGCGCCTCTATAGTCAGATAGAAATAGTTACATAACTATAGAGGTTGACCGTTTTCAATCGCGCCTCTATATAGTTTGACGTGAATAAATACACAACTATAGAGGTTGTCCGTTTTCAATCGCGCCTCTATAGTCAGATAGAAATAGGCACATAACTATAGAGGTTGACCGTTTTCAATCGCGCCTCTATATAGTTTGACGTGAATAAATACACAACTATAGAGGTTGTCCGTTTTCAATCGCGCCTCTATAGTCAGATAGAAATAGGTACATAACTATAGAGGTTGACCGTTTTCAATCGCGCCTCTATATAGTTTGACGTGAATAAATACACAACTATAGAGGTTGTCCGTTTTCAATCGCGCCTCTATAGTCAGATAGAAATAGGCACATAACTATAGAGGTTGACCGTTTTCAATCGCGCCTCTATATAGTTTGACGTGAATAAATACACAACTATAGAGGTTGTCCGTTTTCAATCGCGCCTCTATAGTCAGATAGAAATAGGTACATAACTATAGAGGTTGACCGTTTTCAATCGCGCCTCTATATAGTTTGACGTGAATAAATACACAACTATAGAGGTTGTCCGTTTTCAATCGCGCCTCTATAGTCAGATAGAAATAGGCACATAACTATAGAGGTTGACCGTTTTCAATCGCGCCTCTATATAGTTTGACGTGAATAAATACACAACTATAGAGGTTGTCCGTTTTCAATCGCGCCTCTACAATCAGATAGAAATAGGCACATAACTATAGAGGTTGACCGTTTTCAATCGCGCCTCTATATAGTTTGACGTGAATAAATACACAACTATAGAGGTTGTCCGTTTTCAATCGCGCCTCTACAATCAGATAGAAATAGGCACATAACTATAGAGGTTGACCGTTTTCAATCGCGCCTCTATATAGTTTGACGTGAATAAATACACAACTATAGAGGTTGTCCGTTTTCAATCGCGCCTCTACAATCAGATAGAAATAGGCACATAACTATAGAGGTTGTCCGTTTTCAATCGCGCCTCTATAGTCAGATAGAAATAGGTACATAACTATAGAGGTTGACCGTTTTCAATCGCGCCTCTATATAGTTTGACGTGAATAAATACACAACTATAGAGGTTGTCCGTTTTCAATCGCGCCTCTATAGTCAGATAGAAATAGGCACATAACTATAGAGGTTGACCGTTTTCAATCGCGCCTCTATAGTCAGATAGAAATAGGTACATAACTATAGAGGTTGACCGTTTTCAATCGCGCCTCTATATAGTTTGACGTGAATAAATACACAACTATAGAGGTTGTCCGTTTTCAATCGCGCCTCTATAGTCAGATAGAAATAGGCACATAACTATAGAGGTTGACCGTTTTCAATCGCGCCTCTATATAGTTTGACGTGAATAAATACACAACTATAGAGGTTGTCCGTTTTCAATCGCGCCTCTACAATCAGATAGAAATAGGCACATAACTATAGAGGTTGACCGTTTTCAATCGCGCCTCTATATAGTTTGACGTGAATAAATACACAACTATAGAGGTTGTCCGTTTTCAATCGCGCCTCTACAATCAGATAGAAATAGGCACATAACTATAGAGGTTGACCGTTTTCAATCGCGCCTCTATATAGTTTGACGTGAATAAATACACAACTATAGAGGTTGTCCGTTTTCAATCGCGCCTCTATAGTCAGATAGAAATAGGCACATAACTATAGAGGTTGACCGTTTTCAATCGCGCCTCTATATAGTTTGACGTGAATAAATACACAACTATAGAGGTTGTCCGTTTTCAATCGCGCCTCTACAATCAGATAGAAATAGGCACATAACTATAGAGGTTGTCCGTTTTCAATCGCGCCTCTATAGTCAGATAGAAATAGGTACATAACTATAGAGGTTGACCGTTTTCAATCGCGCCTCTATAGTCAGATAGAAATAGGTACATAACTATAGAGGTTGACCGTTTTCAATCGCGCCTCTATATAGTTTGACGTGAATAAATACACAACTATAGAGGTTGTCCGTTTTCAATCGCGCCTCTATAGTCAGATAGAAATAGGCACATAACTATAGAGGTTGACCGTTTTCAATCGCGCCTCTATATAGTTTGACGTGAATAAATACACAACTATAGAGGTTGTCCGTTTTCAATCGCGCCTCTACAATCAGATAGAAATAGGCACATAACTATAGAGGTTGACCGTTTTCAATCGCGCCTCTATATAGTTTGACGTGAATAAATACACAACTATAGAGGTTGTCCGTTTTCAATCGCGCCTCTACAATCAGATAGAAATAGGCACATAACTATAGAGGTTGACCGTTTTCAATCGCGCCTCTATATAGTTTGACGTGAATAAATACACAACTATAGAGGTTGTCCGTTTTCAATCGCGCCTCTATAGTCAGATAGAAATAGGCACATAACTATAGAGGTTGACCGTTTTCAATCGCGCCTCTATATAGTTTGACGTGAATAAATACACAACTATAGAGGTTGTCCGTTTTCAATCGCGCCTCTACAATCAGATAGAAATAGGCACATAACTATAGAGGTTGTCCGTTTTCAATCGCGCCTCTATAGTCAGATAGAAATAGGTACATAACTATAGAGGTTGACCGTTTTCAATCGCGCCTCTATATAGTTTGACGTGAATAAATACACAACTATAGAGGTTGTCCGTTTTCAATCGCGCCTCTATAGTCAGATAGAAATAGGCACATAACTATAGAGGTTGACCGTTTTCAATCGCGCCTCTATATAGTTTGACGTGAATAAATACACAACTATAGAGGTTGTCCGTTTTCAATCGCGCCTCTATAGTCAGATAGAAATAGGTACATAACTATAGAGGTTGACCGTTTTCAATCGCGCCTCTATATAGTTTGACGTGAATAAATACACAACTATAGAGGTTGTCCGTTTTCAATCGCGCCTCTATAGTCAGATAGAAATAGGCACATAACTATAGAGGTTGACCGTTTTCAATCGCGCCTCTATATAGTGTGACGTGAATAAATACACAACTATAGAGGTTGTCCGTTTTCAATCGCGCCTCTACAATCAGATAGAAATAGGCACATAACTATAGAGGTTGACCGTTTTCAATCGCGCCTCTATATAGTTTGACGTGAATAAATACACAACTATAGAGGTTGTCCGTTTTCAATCGCGCCTCTATAGTCAGATAGAAATAGGTACATAACTATAGAGGTTGACCGTTTTCAATCGCGCCTCTATATAGTTTGACGTGAATAAATACACAACTATAGAGGCTGTCCGTTTTCAATCGCGCCTCTATAGTCAGATAGAAATAGGCACATAACTATAGAGGTTGACCGTTTTCAATCGCGCCTCTATATAGTTTGACGTGAATAAATACACAACTATAGAGGTTGTCCGTTTTCAATCGCGCCTCTACAATCAGATAGAAATAGGCACATAACTATAGAGGTTGACCGTTTTCAATCGCGCCTCTATATAGTTTGACGTGAATAAATACACAACTATAGAGGTTGTCCGTTTTCAATCGCGCCTCTATAGTCAGATAGAAATAGGATCATCAGGACGTACTTAAGTTCATCAGAACACACTTAGGATCATCAGGAAACACTCAGGATCATCAGGAAACACTCAGGATCATCAGGAAACACTCAGGATCATCAGGACACACTTAGGATCATCAGGACACACTTAGGATCATCAGGAAACACTCAGGATCATCAGGAAACACTCAGGATCATCAGGAAACACTCAGGATCATCAGAAAACACTTAGGATCATCAGGACACACTTAGGATCATCAGGAAACACTCAGGATCATCAGGAAACACTCAGGATCATCAGGAAACACTCAGGATCATCAGGAAACACTCAGGATCATCAGGACACACTTAGGATCATCAGGACACACTTAGGATCATCAGGAAACACTCAGGATCATCAGGAAACACTCAGGATCATCAGGAAACACTCAGGATCATCAGGAAACACTCAGGATCATCAGGACACACTTAGGATCATCAGGACACACTTAGGATCATCAAGACACACTTAGGATCATCAGGACACACTTAGGATCATCAAGACACACTTAGGATCATCAGGACACACTTAGGATCATCAGGACACACTTAGGATCATCAGGACACACTTAGGATCATCAGGACACCCTTAGGATCATCAGGACACCCTTAGGATCATCAGGACACCCTTAGGATCATCAGGTCACCCATAGTATCAACAGGACACACTTAGGATCAATAGGACACACTTATGATTAATAAGACACACTTAGGATCATCATGACACACTTAGGATCATCAGGACACACTTAGGATCATTAGGACACACTCAGGATCATTAGGACACACTTAGGATCAATAGGACACACTTAGGATCAATAGGACACACTTAGGATCAATAGGACACACTTAGGATCAACAGTACACACTGAAGATCTACAGGAAACTCTTAGGATCAACAGGACACACATAAGATCTACAGGACACACTTCTGATCAACAAGACACACTTAAGATCCATAGGACACACATATGAATCAAGAGGACACACGTATAGCAACAAATAATGTATAGGAATAGAGAAGATAAATATGAATAGAGAACATACATAGAAACAAGGAGATAAAACACACTTGATTTTGTAACAGATATATAGAAAGTAAAAATATTCTAGAGAATTAATGTAGTAAGCAATAGCTAAGTTAGTAACAAATTTTCTAATTTTTTGTCTCATATCTCAATACTAAATAGATTGTTAATTAATATTAATAAACTTTAGGATATATAGCTTAAATAGAAAGACGGTATCCAACATACAACCATTGGTCATAAAATTCATTGTCAGGTCCAGGTTTTTCCACCCTTCCCCTGATGATGAATAGAAATCTTTCTATTCGAAAGCTTGATATCTGAAAAAACCTTCAACGCAGAGTTTAAATAACCTCTAATATTATGGATTTCCCGTTGAGTTTGAATCTTTTCAATCAAATTTAAAGAACTGCTGTTTTGAAAACATTTTATATAATTGGTTTGAATAGGAAAATACGAAAGATACTCGATTTGCTTCACTTTTTCTTCTATTTAATTATTATAAATGTCAGACGTGAAGATTGAGTGTAAAAATTGTTAGCTATGCTAGGATTAGGTGACTAACCTGTTCTGAAGCATAACATCAATTTGATAACACAGCGTAGCTGATGTTGCTAATGGCCGCACGAAGAGCTGTCAGATGTCCGTCGTCTTATACCTAAAAGGAAATATATAATAGTAGGATAGGTAATGATAGTGACACATTAACCAGACTCATCAGTCTTATTTAAAAAAAAAAAAATTTGATATTGGGAGGTGGGATTTGGGATGAAAACCCCATCAGCTACGCTGTGTTATCAAATTGATGTCATGCTTCACATCAGGTTAGTCACCTAACCCTAGCATAACTAAAAATTTATAAACACTTAGCGTAGCTGATGTTGCTAAGACTAAAAAGCTGAATATCAACATTCAAATTAGGGCAAGAATAGGTAAAACCAAATAATACACACAATGAAATGCTAGGATAAAAGTGATAAGCAATCGTGGATAACTACTTTCTACTCACTCCCATTGAAATGGCTTAGAATTAGCTTTCTCACAGGGAAGGTTGTTGTTGTTAAGCCCCCCCCCCCCCTCCGACCCTCAAGGAGCAGGGGGCGACCGAGTGAACGCGCCTCGGGAAAAGCCACCCGAGGTGTGGGGGGTATGGGTTCTCAGGAAGGCAATGACTTCCTGAGGGCGGGTCTATAGGTGCTCCAGTGAGTGTGTGTTGTGTGTGGTCCGATGTTGTTGTAGTGTTGGACATTGTGTGAAAATGTGGGAGATTGTTCCCGGATCCGTGGAGCAGTACTCACACAGATCCGAGTCCGCCCTTCCAATTCTGTGTTTGTAAGAAGGGAGAGAGGGGTGATGTCCACATCGGAGACGTGACAGGGTTACCCTGTCACGACGCGAGAGGTGAACGTCACTGGAGTCAATAGGAGGAGGCCTAACTCCTAGGAGGGAGTTAGGTGAGAAGGAGGAAATAGCTTTGTCTCTGAGTGTGGTCTGTATATATATGTCTTTGTAGTCAGAGATGGGCGGGAAAGTACTTCCCAAGTACCAAGTAAAAGTACAAAGTAACAAGTAAGTACTTCAAGTACTACTTGAAGTACTTTCTAAAAAGTACTTTGAATAATTACTTAGAAGTACTTTTTACAATTACTTGTTACTTTCCAAGTAAAAAGTACTTTGCAAAGTACATTTTTCCTTTCAGTCAAGAGATTTTGAAAGATTAGTTCTAAAATCTCTACAAAATTAATTTTTTTCTCATCAAAACTGTATTTACAGCAACTGGATAAAAACTACAGTTTGAAGAGGTCCAACATGTTGGAAAATTGTTTGTCAAGCAGTAAAATTGAAAACTTTGTCAAACAGTAGAATCGAAAACTAAGACTGTAAGACATTGTATACTTTTATGTGACGGTGAATATTTATATATTCTGACATACAATCATGTATAGAGACTATGAGTTATATTGACCAATTTAAGTACATTGAATATAATTATTTTATGATACCTAGATATCACAACCAATATTTACCAAACACATTGACGAATTATAAGCGTGTGGACGTGTACAGTGAGTCACTATGATGATGTACTATCAGAGTATAGAGTCACTGTGATGATGTACTATCAGAGAAAAGAGTCATTGTGATGATATACTATCAGAGAAAAGAGTCATTGTGATGATGTACTATCAGAGAAAAGAGTCACTGTGATGATATACTATCAGAGAAAAGAGTCACTGTGATGATGTACTATCAGAGAAAAGAGTCACTGTGATGATAAACTATCAGAGAAAAGAGTCACTGTGATGATGTACTATCAGAGAAAAGTCACTGTGGTGATGCACTATCAGAAAAAGGAGTCACTGTGATGATGTACTATCAGAGAAAAAAGTCACTGTGATGATGTACTATCAGAGAAAAGAGTCACTGTGGTGATGTACCATCAGAAAAAAGAGTCATTGTGATGATGTACTATCAGAGAAAAGAGTCACTGTGATGATGTACTAGCAGAGAAAAGAGTCACTGTTATGATGTACTATCAGAGAAAAGAGTCACTGAGAAGATGTACTATCAGAGAAAAGAGTCACAGTGATGATGTACTATCAGAGAAAAGAGTCACTGTGATGATGTACTATCAGAGAAAAGAGTCACTGTGATGATGTACTATCAGAGAAAAGAGTCACTGTGATGATGTACTATCAGAGAAAAGAGTCACTGAGAAGATGTACTATAACAGTTAACAGTATAAATTATTAGTTTTTAAATTGTATAGTAAATGTACTTGGTACTTGAAAGTACTTTTTTATTTGAGTACTTGGGCAACTACTTCAAGTACATTGATTTACGAGTACTTGTACTTAGTACTTAAGTACTTTCGATGTACTTTTCGCCCATCTCTGTTTGTAGTGAAGTGTTGGGTGGGGTGTCTGGGAGTGTATTAAAGATGTTTCTGTAGTGTGTGGCTGGTGTAAGGTGAATGTTTCGTGGAGTCTTTCGCTCAATTTGCATGTAGTGTAATGGATGAGAGGAGCTTAGTGTGGAGGTGTAGAAGTGTGTACCCCTCATATCCATGTGTGTAGCGAGCGGAAGGACTCGTGTCTCCTCATGGAGGTGAGTTGTGGGTGTTGTTTGTGTGCAGCCGGTGGCAATCCGGAGTGCAGTGTTTTGTGTACACTGGAGTTTGTGTAGGTGTGTGTTGGCTGTGTTAGGTGACCAAGCTGTGTGCGCGTATGTGAGGATGGGTCTTATGAACTGTTTGTATAGTGTTGTTGTGTCTTCCTTGGAGTGTCCGTAAGTAGTGTGAGTGAGGGCGCGCATGACGTTCAGTCTGTTTTTGGCTCTGTTGTTGGTGTCATTAATGTAGTGTTTAAACGCCATGTCGCGGTCAAGTGTGACTCCAAGGATTTTAGGAGTGTTGTTGATGGGAAGGGGAGTGTTGTTAAGTATTATGTTTGGATGGGTATTGTATTCACGGTTATGTGGGGAGATGCGTGTGAGGGAGGATTTGTTTGCGGAGACCTTTAGTCTGTTTGTTTCTAGCCAGTTTTCTAGTGAGTTGATTTATGTTTGTAAATTGTTGGCTGCGGTCTCGTGTTTGGGGTGTTGCGACATGATGGTGACATCATCCGCATATGTAAGGGTGTGTACCGAGGTGTTTGTTGGCGTGGGGAGGTCGTGGAGATATAAATTGAAAAAAGTAGGTGAGAGAACGGAGCCCTGCGGTACTCCGTCAGTGTAATGTCGTGTTCTGGAGGACTTGCCGTTGTAAAGTGTTTTGCCAGAGCGGCCTGAAAGGTTATTGGCAAGCCATTTTTTAAATGAGTAGTGGATGTGTGTGTTGAGTATTTTGTTTATGAGTAGGTGTCGTGGAACTGTATCGAAGGCTTTACTTATGTCAATGGCAGCTATAAGTGTCCTACTTGCAGGTTTGTTATAGTTCAAGCCTTCGAGTATTGTTTGTGTGAGGTGGGTAAGGAGAGTAGATGTGGAGTGTTCGGATCTGAAGCCGTGTTGTGAGGGGGATAGTGGGATATGTGGTGTTATGTTGTTGAGAACCAGCCTCTCGAGTATTTTGGAGGGGGTAGAGAGTAAGGAAATAGGTCTATATGAGGCTGGATCTGTGGGGGGTTTGTTGGGCTTCAGAATCGGGATGATCTTGGCTTGTTTCCATGTGTTGGGTATACTATTGTTCTGAACTGAGTAGTTGAAGATGTCTGTGAAGACCCTGATGGCGTGTGGTCCTAGATGTTTTAGATGTTTATTGGATATTCCATCAGGGCCTGTGGAGGGAGTGTTCTTAGTAGCCCGGATAACCTCGGTGACCATTGCCGGGGTGAAGGGAGGTGTAGGGAGATGATTAGTGCATGTTCTGTGCAGGCAACGCAGTATTTTCCTATCTATTGGACGTGTGGGTAACCTATTTGTTTTAGAATAATGTTTGTTAAGAGCGTTCGCCTGCTGTGTGTCGGTGAGTATTGTGTCGTTGTGTGTAAGGGACTCGTGTGTTTTTGGTTGGTCTATGTATTTGTTATTGAGTCCCCTAATGAGTTTCCAGAGTTTGTTTGCGTCTGAGCGGAAATTAATAGTGTTTAGTGTGTTTTGCCATATGTTCTGTTGCTGTGTATTAATTTCCGCTTCAATGTCAGTGTTGAGTTGTTGTATGCGTGTTATGGTGTCATGTGTGGGTGTGAGAGTGCGAAGGTGTTTCCTAATCTGTATTAAGTGTTTTATGTTTGGTGTGAAGGTGGGGTTAAAGTGTCTGATGTTACCTGTGGGTATATAGTGTTTGTTTGCGGTAGTGATTATGTTGGTGACGTGTTTTGTGGCTACATCTATGGAAGAGAAGTTGTTCAAGTTAAAGTGTTCTAGTTGGTTTTCCACAGATGCAGTAAATTCGTTCCAGTGTGCTTTTTTGTAGTTAGTGAAGGTGTGTCGTTGTTTGTGTGGGTTAAGAGGTGCATGTAGGTTGTATGTGATGAGTATGGGAAGGTGGTCTGAACTAAGTTAGTGTAGTTGTAGCGAGAGTTTAGTCCTCGCTATTATTTCTTCCCGTTTTCTCTTTTCGTTTTCTATTTTGCCACCACTATGAATTTTCTCCCTCCCTCACTGTATTCTTGAGACTCTTGACGACAGCACGCACAAACGTGTCTCACACAAAAAACTATCGACACCTCCTTTTATTTCCTTCAAATTCCCCAAAAACTGTAAGTAGAGACTAATTAAAATGACTAATAAAGTAATAACATATATATAGACATCACAACGTAATCATATCCCTAATTAACTCTGATTTTCGTTACTTGAATACTTAGGTATCCCGTCATTTTGCCTTTTCAATATGCCATAGATTAAAGAAATTCTCTTTATAAATCATGCAGTATTTATTACTTTTTGATAGGAACGGTTATTATATAATTATTTTGATGTCACTCAGATTATGAATAGTGATAGCTATTTATATTTCATGTTTTGTTAACTTTTTTGATTCCTATTTGGTTTTTCATGAAAACCTAGATTTATTTTGGCTACGCAAATTCTTGCTACGCATTATGTTTCATTTTCTTAGTTAGTAAATTGTGTTTAGTCCTTTTGTTTAGACCTGTTTTTATCTTGCAGGTCAGTAAATGTACTGGTAGATAAGAAATGGATTAAATCTTTAACGAAACTACTTCGATTTTTCCTGCTCCTCAAACATCTACCTAGTGCGAGTTAAGAATTCGCGACACTGACAGTTTGGAATATTACTGAAGACGGAATATTTGGTTGATGTAACTACAATTGGCAAGTAAACTACTTGCTTATGGAAAGAAGAAGCGTATAATAATTTCATGTGAAAATCTTAATAGCATTTAAGCATTATCGTTATCTCCTTGAAACTGATTGAATTTAGGTACAATAGGCAACCTATTTTTCATCTCTGTTTACAAACTGTAACTCAGTAACTCGCCATCCATACCTACTACCTAGTTACTGCGCAGTTATTGTTTTCATTTAAAATTTGTACTTTCACAGAGATTTCACCCTAATATAAAATTTCTTCATTGATGAATATTATATCTATATTTAATTGTCTATGTCATTGATTTATTATGAAATATTTATACATAATATTTAGTTCATGATTTATTTAGCTCAGTCTCTCATGTAAAACGTTTTCTATGAACGCATTTAGAAAATTTACACCGTTAGTGGACTAACTAGTGTATAATCTCTTAGGAGCAATTAACTGTGTCTTATTGATATTTTAGTGTTTAATTATTTATCAGTATGTTACCTAGTAATTCAAAAAGACCTATTTTTATTAGGTTAGATCAATTGATCAAAATGGTTGATGAATCAGAGGAAAGCATTGACAATCTTTTGAAATTTGATATTGATGCAATTAGTGATAGATTAAACGAATTAATAGAACTCAATAATAAATTAAAATCTGCACACAATCACTATAGCGATATTTGTCATGACGCTATAGTTTCTTTGTTCAAGAAAGGTTCAAATAGTGAGGCTAATGACTTAAGGGTTAAAAAGAGACAGAAGATTAAGGAAATAAATGAGACTTTAATGTATATTAATTCATTGATTAGGGACCTAGGACTTTCTGATGACATTTCTCTGATTAATTCTGAGACAAGTTCTAATTATGAAACTAGTAGACTACGACATTCATTTAGTAATCTCGACCTTAACTTAGAAACTTCTTCAGACCCTATTACTAATCAGGCTATCCCTCAATCTAACATTTCTCAACATTTGCATTCCGATACAACGATCGATCCTATTTCTGAGGCTGCTCCACAAGTGAATGTTAATCAATTTTCTAGTGTTTCTGCTGTTGAATACATCCCTCTGACTATTGTTACAACTACTTCTACTTCATCTAATGTTGCCATTACTACTTCACCTGCTCCTAGTGTAACATGTATTTCTGTTCCACTTAATAGTACCATTGCCGCTCCTTTGACTTCTTTGAATGTTGCTAACAGTTGCATTTCTTTTCCAAATCCTAACCTCGCTCCTTTGACTTCTTTCACTGTTACTAATAGCTCCATTCCCTTTCTAAATCCTAACGCCGCTCCATCGAACTCTTTCAATGTTCTTAATAGCTCCGTTCCTTTTCCAAATCCTAACGCCGCTTCTTTTCCTTACCCTAACGTCGGAGTAAGTTCATTTGCTCATCCAAACATTGATAATGTTTCTTCTCAAGTAACAAGCATGGCTTCTAATTTTCCTGTTTCCCATGTGAACTTTCCAGCTACCTCTTCTATGCCTTACTCTAGCAGTGGAGCAAGTTCATTTGGTCAACCAAACTTCGTTAATGTTTCTTCACCACTGACGAGCGCTGCTTCTTTTTCCCAAGCAAACTTTCCTGTTCCCAATTTTCCAGCTACTTCTGTCCACAATGATTCTGCAAGTTTCCATCTTATCAAACAACAATTATTTCAACCAGCTCCGGATCCCTTTGATGGAGATCCTAAACGGTATAACGCTTGGCTCAGTGGTTTGAACAACAAAACAGATGGACTGAACCTATCAAATCTAGACAAGCTTCTCATTCTGAAAGCTAACACCATCAAAGAACCTCAACGACTGATTGAAGATTACATAACTTCTGGAATGAACCCATCTGAAGCCCTTCCACAACTTCTTCATGAACTGAAAAAAGAATTTGGATCCTCCGTATTGATTGCCAACTCGCTGAATCACCAAATCAACTCTTTCATGCCAGTTAAGTCTACACATCAGACTGATCGTTTGAAGGAACTGGTACGGCTATGTAAATATATAGAAATTAACATGAAAAACACGGAGGAGCTCACAGTATTCAACACTGCGGAAGGTATTAGAAAGGTTTGGCTCAAATTGCCTGAGCCTATGCAGAATCAGTGGCTGTCTATCAGTGAAGACCACATTTCAAGGTACGACAGAAACCCACCGTTTTCGGTTTTTGTACAGTTTGTCTGTAAGAAAACTCGAGAGTATTCTAACCCTCTCTATCAACGGACTCAAACTGCTTTCGATAAAAAGAAGGATCATGGCCTCAAAACAACTTTCGTCACCCATGAGAGTCGCACTAATGCTCCATTGAGGGAAAATCGTTTTGCTCCTAAAAGCGAAAGTTTTTCTAAGTCTAAGGATTCCGATGATAAGTGTGTTATTCATCCAAATGGGTTTCACTCTCTTATCCTGTGCAGGAAGTTTCAATTTTCAACACATAAAGAGAAAATTGATATCCTAAAGAAAAATGGTTTGTGTTTTCTCTGCCTTGGAAAACATCTCATGTCTGAATGCTCCCGACAAGCTTCTTGCGACAAATGCCACGATAGTCATGTGACAATTATGCACTATGAAAAGCAAAAACCATTTGAACCTAAAGTTAAGAAACCTGAGCATACACCGAATACAAGTCTCTGTACTGCAGTTTGTGGAGACTCTCAAATATCTCAATGTTGCACAAAGATATTACTCGTAGAGTTAACTTTAGACGGATGTGACAAGGTTCTTAATTGCTATGCAATTCTCGATGAGCAATCTACATCTTCCTTTGCCCATCCTAAAGTAGCCGAATACTTTAATGTCACAGGTACCACTGTTGATTATTCCCTGAAAACACTTTCTGAGTCAGAATCGTTCAACCGAGGAAAACTCTTAAAGGGTTTCAGAATTAGAGGTATCAACGAACAGAAGAGGATTACCTTACCTCCTCTTTATTCTAATGAGCTTGTTTCTTGCAGCAAAGATGCCATTGCCACTCCAAATATCGTTAGAGCTCATCCTCAGATTCGTCATCTTGCCAAAAGATTCATCGAAGTAGATGAATCTGCAGAAGTTATGCTCTTGATTGGCCGTGATGCTGGAGAATGTATGAAAACCAAATGCTACGGCAACAAACCACCATTCGCTCACCACACCGCTCTTGGTTGGGCTTTGGTGGGGAGCTCGTGCATTCAAACGGAAAACAGGAAAGACAAGATAAGTGTTTTCAAGACTCACTTGAACGAACACTTCTCATGCTCTCAGACTTTTCCCCAGAGAGCTGAGGAACAATGGTCTCTTCCTAATCTAGATATCTTTGAAGAACGTAGAGATGATGAACTCCAGGACCTCTCGAAGAATGATAAGAGGTTCCTTCAATTGGTAACATCAGAGATTCACACAAACGAAAACGGTAACATTGTGCTTCCACTTCCGTTTAAAGATTCTAACCCGTGTCTTCCTGATAATAGGCACCAGGTGTTCTACCGTACAAAAAATACACTTACTCGTTTAACGAAGGATTCTGAAAAGCTAGGACAATGTCTCATCGTGATGCAGAAGTATCTTGACGCTGGACATGTCGAAGCTGTCCCAGACGATGAAATTGAGCCAAAGAAGAAAGGAAAGGTATACTGGCTTCCAATCTTTCCAGTTACTCATCCTAAGAAAGGAAAAGTTAGACTTGTCTTCGACAGCTCAGCTACGTTCTTCAAGACGAGTCTGAACGATCAGCTTATTCCTGGACCTGACGTCAACAATAAACTAAAAGACGTTCTTGTTGGATTCAGAAATGGAACTATTGGATTTTCGGCGGACGTCGAATCCATGTTCCATAACTTTTACTTGAAACAGGATGAAAAAGATTTCGCACGATTTTATTGGTTCAGAAACAATGATGAAACACAGGATATTTGCCAGTATCGTGCTAAAGTTCACATATTTGGCAATACTTCAAGTCCTGCTTTAGCTAATCTTGCTATCAGATTTGCTGCAGCTGACCTTCCTCCAGATATGAATTATGTGCAACAGTTCATCGATGAGCAGTTCTATGTGGACGACGGCTTATCCAGCGCAAATACTGTTGAATATGCCATCAGAACACTCAAGGATACTGCAGCTGTTCTAGGCAGGTATAACATTCGGCTCCATAAGTTCTGCTCGTCTTCGAAAGCTGTCTTAGATGCATTTTCATCATCAGAAATTGAAACTAGCGTGCCAATTGTTGACATAGAAGAAAATTCTATTCACTCCGCACTTGGACTCGCTTGGAACACCTCATCAGATTCGATCATAATTCAATCCAATGTTCCTAACCGACCTTTCACTCTTCGTGGAGTCCTGGCGACTATAAACTCGGTTATTGATCCCCTTGGAATAAGTTCTCCAATTGTACTTGAAGGGAAAATCATGCAAAGAAAGTTCCTCACGACAGGTGACTCTTCAAATAAGGATTGGGACAAAGAACTTCCTATTGAATATGAAGAACAATGGAACATTTGGAAGAATTCACTGAGTGACCTATCTGGTCTTTCCATTGCTAGAGCTTATCATCCTCATGAGTTTGGTCTCGTGATTCGGAAGGAAATTCATGCTTTCTGTGATGCCTCAATCGAAAGCACAGGGTACGTCATCTACTTACGTTCTCAGAATGAGTCCGGCGAACATCACGTTTCATTCATTATTGGAAACTCCAGAATCGCACCTAAATCAATCTTATCCGTTCCTCGACTGGAACTGTGCAGTGCTCTCGATGTCTCCTTAGCTACACATGAAATGAGCGACAAATTGTGCATTCCAAAAGACCAAGTGTATTTGTACAGCGATAGTATGATAACTCTTGGTTATCTCAACAACCAAACTAAGAAGTTCACTAGATATGTCTCTAGAAGAGTGGACTTAACACTAAAGTCTTTTCCTGCTTCCCAATGGTACCATGTTTCTACTGATGAGAACCCAGCAGATCTTGCCACTCGTAAACAAACGATTCACTCTCTAACTGCTTCTAATTGGATTACTGGTCCATCCTTCCTGTGGAATGATTCATTCGTTCCGTCGTATCGAGGCGAACAAGCAGACCTTCCTGAAACTGTACCTCCTGCAAAGGTCCTACTTGTTTCTGCTTCTTCATCTTCAAACTTTGTTACGAACTCAAGCTCATACACCAAATCGATCAAGGTGTTCTCATTTATCGTGAATTCTGTTAGAAAACTTGTTGATAAAACTAGACAAAGACTTGGAACATCTCTCGCTCCTAGAGGACCTGCTTCTTCTATCGAGTGTAGGAATTTGCTGATTTCCATTGTGCAGAAAGAGTCTCTTCCAGAACTCTTTCAGCACAATATTGATAAAGTGTCGAACAAATTGGCTTGTTTATCACCTTTCAAAGATACTGATGGTTTGAAGAGGGTAGGTGGAAGGCTAAGGTTTTCAAACTTGGAGTATTCTAACAAATTCCCTATTCTAATCTCCGGAAATCATCATTTCTCGAAACTCCTCATCGCTCATTTCCACGAAAAAGTCAAACACCAAGGCCGTGTTATAACTATGAGTGCTATTCGCGAAGCAGGATATTTTATCTTGCACGGTTCATCTGCTATCAAGAAATTCGTGAATAAATGCGTCACCTGCCGAAGACTACGCTTGTCACTTAACGAGCAAAAGATGAGTGACCTACCTCAAGACAGACTAGAGGTTGCTGCACCGCCATTTCTTAATACAGGGATGGATGTCTTCGGACCGTATTTTGTGACGGATGGTGTTCACACTAGAAAATCTGCATCAACAAAGAAGTGCTGGGCCGTGCTCTTCACCTGCATGAATTCGCGAGCAACCCACATAGAAAGTCTGCCTTACTTAGATGGATGCAGCATGATAAATGCTTTACGACGATTTTTCTGCATACGAGGCCCTTGTAAGAAACTGAGAAGCGACCAAGGAACAAACTTTGTTGCTGCAAAAAATCAAGATGCGTCCGTTTCAGCATCAGTCATGAACGAAATTACATCTCACGGTTGTGAATGGGAGATGAATCCACCCAAAGCCAGCCATTTCGGTGGGATTTGGGAACGGCAGATTAAAACAATTAAAAGTATCTTGAATACTTGCTTCTTACAAATGGGATCCAGAATTCTGACCAGAGATGACTTAAACACTTTCCTTCAAGAATGTGCATGCATTTTGAATAATACTCCACTCTGGGAGTATTCGACCGATCCGAACGACCCTAGGCCTCTGACACCCGCCATGTTACTTACTCTTAGAAGTGATGCTCCACCTTCAGACGAGGTTTACACTGAAAGAGACTTATTGGCTTATGGTTCAAAAAGATGGCGACGCATCCAGTTCCTGACCGACCAGTTTTGGTCTCGCTGGAAAGTTGACTATCTTCAATCTCTCCAACGTAGAAATAAATGGCATAGTGAGAAACGATCTCTTAGAGTTGGCGATATAGTGCTTCTTAAAGACTCATCAAAACGATATCAATGGCCAATAGCTAAAGTGCTTTCTGTGAAGAAGAGCAGGGACGGTCTTGTGAGATCAGCGGACGTCATCGCATCTTCTAGAAATTGTAATGGAACAAAACTTTTCACCCGTCCTATCTCTGAACTCTCTCTTCTCGTTCCTGTCGTTTAATAAATTTGAAACAGGATTTTATTCCGAACAAGTTTTTAGTTCGGGGTGGGGAGTGTAGCGAGAGTTTAGTCCTCGCTATTATTTCTTCCCGTTTTCTCTTTTCGTTTTCTATTTTGCCACCACTATGAATTTTCTCCCTCCCTCACTGTATTCTTGAGACTCTTGACGACAGCACGCACAAACGTGTCTCACACAAAAAACTATCGACACCTCCTTTTATTTCCTTCAAATTCCCCAAAAACTGTAAGTAGAGACTAATTAAAATGACTAATAAAGTAATAACATATATATAGACATCACAACGTAATCATATCCCTAATTAACTCTGATTTTCGTTACTTGAATACTTAGGTATCCCGTCATTTTGCCTTTTCAATATGCCATAGATTAAAGAAATTCTCTTTATAAATCATGCAGTATTTATTACTTTTTGATAGGAACGGTTATTATATAATTATTTTGATGTCACTCAGATTATGAATAGTGATAGCTATTTATATTTCATGTTTTGTTAACTTTTTTGATTCCTATTTGGTTTTTCATGAAAACCTAGATTTATTTTGGCTACGCAAATTCTTGCTACGCATTATGTTTCATTTTCTTAGTTAGTAAATTGTGTTTAGTCCTTTTGTTTAGACCTGTTTTTATCTTGCAGGTCAGTAAATGTACTGGTAGATAAGAAATGGATTAAATCTTTAACGAAACTACTTCGATTTTTCCTGCTCCTCAAACATCTACCTAGTGCGAGTTAAGAATTCGCGACAGTAGTGTTTTCCACGAAGAGCGGAGTGTAATGTCGGGAGTGGCAAATGTAATGTCGGGAGATGTTGGTTGTGTGTGTATGTTAAAGGGTTTTCGTGTAGGTGTGTGTGCATCGTTGAGTATAATGTGTGTGTCAAGTTGTGTAGTGATTGTGTCGGCTCGAGTGTCTGTTTGTTGTGTGGTGAGCCAGGTAGGGTCGTGAGCGTTGAAATCCCCCAGGATGAGAGAGTTAGTGAGGGTGTTTAGGTGTTCTAGATGTGGTGTGTATCCTGGGAGTGTGGAGTCTGTGGGGGGTATGTAAATGTTTGTTATGTTGTATGTGCGTTTGTGTATCTGTATACGTATAGACTGTAATTCAAGTGTGGGATCTTGAGGCATTCGTGAGAGTGTTTCGGCAGTTGTGTTAGTGAAGGGTATGTTTTTGTGGATCAGTGTGATGAGGCCCCCTCCGCCTCGTGTAGGGCGATCGTGTCTGAGTGTTGTGTATCCGGGAAACTTTGGTGTGATTTTGTTATTGGTGAGTTTTGTTTCCTGGATAGTGGCTATATGTATGTGGTGTTCGTGTAGGAGTGTTTTGAGTTGCATGCGCTTGTTTTGAATGCCGTTTATGTTAAATTGTAAAATCTTCAGTGTGTTGCGTGGACCAGTAGGAAGATTAGCAGGAATAATAGGGTCAAGTTGAGGAAGGGGAGGACCAGGATGGCCAGGTGCAGGTACAGGTGGAAGAACAGGCTGAGCAATAGGAGGAGGAATAGGCGCAAGAGGAGTGAGAGCGATAGCAGGAGGGGTATTGAGTGGTATATGTGGTGGTGTAGAAAGAGCAGTTATTAGTACAGGTGTAGATTGCAGAAGGGGAGGGCCAGGTAGAGTAACAGGTGGAAGAATAGGTCGAGTGATAGGGGAAGATGTGGATGGAAGAGAGGCGGTAGCGATAGTAGGAGAGAGAGGAGTGGGGTTGGGAGTGTTGGGTGGTGTTGTTGGAGTAATGTTGTGTGAAGGGTGACAGTTTTTACACCGCCAACCCTGTGGGATATGTCTATGTTGGTGGACCCCAGAGCAGCGTTTATTGTAGTGTGTCCAGCTGCTACAGGCTTCACACTGAATTCCGCCTGTTCGGCGGGTCCAGGGAAGACTGCATGTTAGACACATGTAAGGGCCAGGATTTGTCTCAATGTCACCGGAGAGTAGGAGTATGAGAGTTAAAGGGGGGAAGTATGCCGGCTCACACTCCCCCCTTGGGGAAAAAACGCTCTGGGGCTGTGTGTGTACGAGGGTGGGCAAAGCCCGGGGCGACACTCGGGTCGCGTCCCCACTGGGTGAGGACGGGGGGTTGAAGAGTCTTTCGTGCCCATGTTTGGGCCACGCCGCCACCGCGTGTAGGCTCTCTTCTGGGCGGCATTGGGTGTGGTTACAGGGACTGGTGCAAAAACTAACAAATTTACAGATAAATGACTTCATATTAGGATGGATAAAAAACTACCTTTCCGAGAGAAGGACGAGAGTCAGGGTGGGCGGTGATTTTTCAGACTCGAGAAATGTCACCACCGGTTTGCCGCAAGGTGCTGTTTTGTCCCCATTCTTTTTAATGTGATATTGCATGATCTCCCTCAGAGCCCAAATGTGAAAGTACTTATATATGCAGATGATATTACTTTAGTATCTAGAGGGGACACATTGGTAGAGGTAGCAACACACATGCAAACCTATCTCAATGAGCTCTGTGTTTGGATTGGAAGTTGGAAATTTACTGTAAATCCATCCAAATGTTCATTTCAAATATACACTCATAAAATAAACATCCCACCAGTTGATCTAGAGATAGCTTCTCAAAAAATAGAACAAAAGAACCTACAAAGAGTATTAAATTGTATTAGATGCCCCCAAGTTAACATTAAAGCAATATATAGACTTTATTAAGAATGACTGTTCTAGGAGATTGAATGAGAGCAATATCATCTAACAGATGGGGAGCCTCGCGCAATTTATTGAGAAGAGTGTACATAAGTTATATACGTAGTAAAATAGAATATGGCAGTGTAATATATCATGAATTTCCATACTCAACCCAAAAATGTATTGATGTCGTCCAAAACAATGCAATGAGAATAATACTAGGAGCACGCAAGACATCTCTCATCGTCTCAATAGAGATAGAAAGTTACATCATGCCATTGGATTTAAGGTTTAAGTATCTATTTATGAAATGGTATACAAAGATGATGTATAGCCCCATTGATACACAACATCCTGAAATTGCAAGACAAGTTGGGCTAGTCAGAGACACGAGAAATATAAATAACTATTTTACTAGCAAGGCAAACCGTTTATGTGATATACTTTACATGAAATCAATAAATAGAGTTCCAACCCCATACATTTCTCCTATAGATCCTTCTTCTGATTTTAATGAGGTGCTGGGCTTTTCATTAGATAGAGAAATCTCAGCCACCCTGCAAAGTCAAGTGATAGCTAATGGGATATTTGATGAATTTGCAGCTGATAGATATTACAACTTTATTCATATATTCACTGATGGTTCCAAATTAAGTGAAGGAGACACAGCTGCTGCATTATATATTCCATATTTTAACATAACTACTACCTGGAAACTTAATCCTAAACACTCTGTCCTAGGGTCAGAATTGTTTGCAATTCACAAAGCACTAGAACTCATAATGGCAGATTCAAGACTAAAAAATAAGAAAGTAGTGATCTTTACAGACTCTAAAACTTCACTGCATAGAGTAATGATATTATACACTAGAGAGAGTGAGTGTTTCAGCGATTGCAGGACGCTGAGACGGAGGGTCCAAAACCTTAGTTTAGTCAGGCGGCTAACATTTTGTTTTTATGTGTCTGTAGTCCAGTCCACTGCTCATCCATGCAAATTCACGGACTACCTGTGTATTGTTGTTGTTGTATAACCTCCCCAACATCCTCGCCGGGACGGAGGGGCGGCCAGGGGCGCCCCGGGTTTCAGCCACCCGAGGCACTGTGTGGGCCTAAGGGAAACCCGCATCACTCAGGAAGTTAATAACTGCCTGAGGATGGGTCCAAAGGTGCTCCAGTGAGTGTATTTTGTGTGTAGTCCTGTGTAGGTGTAGTGACGGACATTGTGTGAGGATGTGAGAGATCGTGCCCTGATCGGCTTGACAGAAGTCGCACCGATCAGAGTCCGATCTCCCAATCCTGTGCGTGTAGTGAGGAAGGGAAGGATGGTGGCCACATCTCAGACGTGATAGGATAACTCTATCACGACGAGACATGGCCAACTCACTAGGGTGGGCGTAAGTGAGGATGGTCTGATGAACTGTTTGTAGAGTGTTGTTATGTCTTCCTTGGAGTGTCCGTAAGTTGTGTGAGTGAGTGCGCGGAGGACGTTCAGTCTTTACTTGGCTCTGTTGTTAATGTCAGTTATGTGGTGTTTGAACGTCCAGCTGCGGTCGAGTGTAACTCCAAGGATTTTCGACGTGTTGTTAATGGGAAGTGGAGTGTTGTTGAGTGTAATGTTTGGATGGGTTCTGTAATCAAGGTTGTAACTAAGGTGACAGAAGATTTGTTTGTGGAGACCTTTAATCTGTTTGTTTCTAGCCAGTCTTCTAATGAGTAGATGTATGTTTGTAAATTGTTGGCGGCGGTCTCGTGTTTGGGGTGTTGTGAGATGATGGTGGCATCATCTGCGTATGAAAGAGTGTAAACAGAGGTGTGTGTTGGCGTAGGGAGGTCATGAAGGTATAGGTTGAAGAGTGTAGGTGAGAGTACAGAGCCCTGCGGTACCCCGTCAGTGTAGTGAAGTGTTCTGGAGGACTTGCCGTTATAAAGTGTTTTGCCAGAGCGGCCTTAGAGATAATTGGCAAGCCATTTTTTATATGAGTCGTGGATGTGTGTGTTGAGTATTTTGTTAATGAGTAGGTGTCTAGGTACCGTATCGAAGGCTTTACTGATGTCTATGGCAGCTATAATTGTCCTATCCGCAGGTTTGTTGGAGTTCAAGCCTTCGAGTGTTGTCTGTGAGAGGTGGGTAAGAAGAGTAGATGTGGAGTGTTGGGATCTGAAGCCGTGTTGTGAGGGGGATAGTGGGATGTGTGGTGAAATGTTGTTTAGAACTAGCCTCTCGAGTATTTTGGATGGGGTGGAGAGGAGTGATATAGGTCTGTATGAGGCCAGTTCTGTAGGGGGTTTGTTGGGCTTCAGGATCGGGATGATTTTGGCTAGTTTCCAGGTTTTGGGTATACTATTTTTCTGTAGTGAGAAATTGAAGATGTCTGTGAAGGCTCTGATGGCAAGTGGCCCTAGATGTTTTAGATGTTTGTTTGATATGCCATCAGGACCTGTGGAGGAAGTGTTCTTGGAAACCCGGATGGCCTCGGTAACCATTGCCGGGGTGAAGGGAGGTGTGAGGAGCTTTTGAGTGCATGTTTTGTGCAGGCGACGCAGTATAATCTTATCTACGGGGCGAGTGGGTAATCTACTTGTGGAAGCATAGTGCTTGTTGAGAGCGTTCGCCTGTTGTGTGTCAGTGAGTATAGTGTTGTTTTGTGTGAGGGACTCGTGTGTTTTCGGTTGGTCCATGTATTTGTTGTTGAGTCCCTTGGCAAGTTTCCAAAGTTTGTTTGCGTCAGTGCGGAAATTAATGGTGTCTAATGTGTTTTGCCACTTGTGTTTTTGTTGGGCAGTAATCTCCGCACTTATGCCAGTGTTAAGGTGTTGTATGCGTGTGATCGTGTCTTGTGTGGGTGGGAGTGAGCGTAGGTGTTTGCATCAGGTGTTTGATGTGTGGTTTGAATGTGGGGTTGTAGTGTCTGATGTTACCTGTAGGGATGTAGTGTTTGTCTGCATTAATGATGATGTCAGTGAGGTGTTTTGTGGCAGCATCTATGGATGAGAAGGTGTTTATGTCAAAGTTGTGTAAGTTGTTTTCCACAGATGCTGAAAAGTCTGTCCAGTTAGCTCTATTGTAGTTTGTGAATGTGTGTCTGTGTTTTTGTGCAGCAAGTGGTGTACTTAAAGTGTATGTGGTGAGAAGTGGAAGGTGGTCTGAACTGAGTTCATGGAGTGCGGACCATGAACTCTGGAGGGCTATGTCAGGGGTGAGGAGGGTTATGTCAGGTGATGTGGGTCGTGTGTTGATGTTAAAAGGTTTGCGTGTGGGAGTGTGGGGGTCGTTCATGATTATGTAGTTGTCTAGTTGTGTTGTTATGGTGTCAGCTCTTGTGTCTGTATGTTGTTTGGCGAGCCAAGTAGTGTTGTGTGCGTTAAAATCCCCCAGAACAAATGAATTATTACTGGTGTTAATGTAATTCAGATTGGGTTGGTATCCTGGGGGTGATGAGTCTGTGGGGGGAATGTATATGTTAAAAATGTTGTAGGAGTGTTTGTGGATTTGGATGCGTGTAGATTGTATCTCAAGTGTAGGGTCGTGTGGTATCCGTGCGTGTGTTTTGGCAGTGGTGTTTGTGAACGGGATGGATTTATGTATTAGTGTAATGAGGTCCCCGCCGCCTCGTGTGGGCCGATCGAGTCTAAGTGTTGTATATCCAGGAAACTTTGTTGTTAGTCTGGCAGGTGTTAGTTTAGTTTCCTGGATTGTGGCGATGTGGATGTGGTGTTTGTGTAGGAGTGATTTAAATTCCATGTGCTTGTTATGTATACCGTTTATGTTGTGTTGTAGTATGTTGAGTTTGTTGTGGTGTGTGTGTGTTAGGAGCTCTAGGGGGGTTAGGAATAGGAGGCGCTCCTCCATCACCCCCACGAGGGGGGTGAAGTGGAGCTGGGGGTCGGACGACAGCGTCTATCCCAGTTCTCCCTCGAGGGGGAGGACGGGTAGGCGATTGCCGTCCAATTATAGGATGAGGAGGAGGAAGGATAGGCGCTCCTCCATCACCCCCCCGTGGGGGGTGAAGTGGAGCTGGGAAGCGAGCAGCACCGCCTCCTGCAGCCCTTCCCTGAGAGGAAGGGAGGGGAGGACGGTGTTGACCGGGGGTAGGGTGAGGAGAGGAAGGAGTGGGAAGGGTGGGTGTGTGGGGTTGAGTCATGTTGTGTGTAGGGTGACAGTTTTTACACTGCCATCCCTGTGGGATATTTTTATGTTGGCGGACACCAGAGCAGCGTATATTGTAATGTGTCCAACTATTGCAGCCGACACAATGGACCCCTCCAGTACGACGGGTCCATGGTCGGCCACAAGAGGGACACATGTAGGGGCCAGGGTTGGTTTCTATGTCACCGGAGAGTAAGAGGGTGAGTAGGGGGAGATATGCCGGTTCATATCCCCCCACTAGGGAAAAAAACGCTCTGGTGCCAGTGTAGTGCGTGTAGGTGGGCTTGGCTTAAGGCGACACCCTGGTCGCGTCCCCCGAGGAGGACGAGGAGTTGGGAGGTCTTTCGAAGATTGGCGCTGGTCCAATCTCGCCCTGCCACCACGTGCTGGCTCCTCCCAGAACAGGACTACCTGTGTATAGAATATAGTAGTGGCAATTGAGACGGTTAGTGTACATGACGTCATCATAGCAATACTCTAAAATTAAATCTAGGGCAATCGAAGAGTGTTTAATTATATACAAATGTTTATTTATTGCCAATATAAGAAAAGAGTAATGATGTATTCAGTTATTCAAACTACTTAACCCTAATTTTCGATTAAGTCTGTTGCTTTAATGACGTCACGATAACAAGTTACTCTATTGTCACTACTACGTATATAGCAGTGGAATGAAAAACAGACCTAATAATGTAGCTGAGAGACGCTTTTATAGTTCCAGTACTATAACTTCCTTGAGTTTAGTAGCTATAGTGACGTAGTGAGGAGAGATTTGCAGCACAGCTCGCTCCGCCTTGAGTATATGATTTGCGAGGGTTTTACTGCTCTCTCTTGACATCTATCTTTATTCACAACTATACCCATATCAAATATCGTCATGGCTTGCTCTAATGAATGTTATCTAATTAATTATAAGATGTAAACACTTCAATCGCAAGATGTTATGAGTGACTAACCCACGCGCTTTATTATTTAAATACAGGTAGCGGTAACTTTGAACATCGGCAAATTTATATACCTATATTAAACTCTGTTGATAATAATAATATAGGATGATTATAATAATGTTACCCACCAGTGCCGGCAGATCGCGATTTGCTAAGGTTTGAAAGCGTCACACAAGACGCTATATTATTTTGGCCACTGACTCACCACTTGCTTCACTGTACTTGATTAAAGACACTCATAACCCAAAATATAAATGCATTGTATACAAGATACAAGAATTACTGTACCAAATGATAAGTTGGGTAAAAATTCAATGGGTCAAATCACATGTTGGCATTAAAGGTCGTTTTGCATGCAGCGATTGTTACGATCATCGCTCGTTGCAAAACAGCTCCATAGGAATTTCAATAAACTAAAGTTCAACTATAATCGCTGGGCGATCATTACTGAGCGATGATCGCATCAATCGCTGCATGCAAAACGAACCTTAAAGGTCCTCTCCAGGCTCCGGGAAAAAAATGAGTTTATCACATAATATTATAAAACTAAGGTCTACGATCATTATTCCGCTAACCGCATACAATTCGGTTCAGTATATATTTTATTATTTGCTTTTAAAGTTTTTTTAATATTATGTGATCAACAATCGAGCGAATCTCCAACCTGACGCAGAGAAAGAAGATTGTACACTCTTTGTTTTGATTTCAAATTTAGATTTTTAAACAAACAATGCGTTTTTGGCCTTCTTTTAAGATATTAATTGTTTCTAAAAGTATATAAACGTTTCTATAATAAGTTTATTCAAATTTAAACCTTTAAACGAATAATAAATAGATTTATTAAACCAAATACCTAGTTGAAAATCAAAACAAATGGTGTACATTCTTTTTCTTCTGACTGAAAATTAGAAAGTCGGAAGTAAAGTAGGTTTTGTAGAGTTTGGATTATAAAAATCTTTAAAAGCATATAATATTAAAAATATGCTATCAAATTTTATGGGGTTTGCAGTAAAATGTTAAGAAACATTAATCTCGTTGATTTAAGCAATAAAAAAAATTGCTTGGAGGGGACCTTTAAGGGAAACGAAATTGTGGACACTGCGGCAAACTTGGGTCATAGCAATGATAGATCCACAATAAGTTTTTTGTGTTTTCAGGAGATCATAAGTCAACTGAACAAATGCTGTTTCAAGTATTGGGTCAAGCTCTGGAACAGTCGAGTCATTCAAACCCAAAAAGGAAAGTTCCTAAATGAAATCATCTCTGAACCTAAATTTAGACCTTGGCTGAGTCTTAAATCCAGAATACTTGAGACAGTGTCAGCCAGGATGAGGATAGGCCATGTTGGTCTGAGGGGTCACAGTTTTAGATTCGAAATTAGTGAAGACGAACATTGTGGACACTGTAATGTACCAGAAACAGTACAACATTTCCTATTAGAGTGTGAACATTATGATGTTCAGAGGAATGCAATGAAAATATCACTAAGGGAAATAAATGTGCCGCTATCTATGAGAAACATTCTACTAGGAGGAGAATATGAAGAACAAAGCCAAATAAAAATACACAGAATTTATTCAACAATCTGGTAAATTACCAAAACCTGTAAACTGCCATTCTGATGAAAAAGAAAGCTTTACAATATTTTTAAATTATCAGTGGATTAACATACAAGAGCCTTGAAATCTTAAACTGAAAGATAGCTGTAATAAGAAGATCCCAGGTTAAACGGATTACCTGCAAGGATAACCACAGACCTTAGGAGGTAGTCAGTCCTGACGCTTTGCGACTAAATTGAGTTTTTTCTGCACAGCCCCCCCTCGTGACGTCATAGAAAATGGTATTGTGTATTAAATTTTTGCCACTCGTATAGCAAATTCATTTTGAAAGTATCAATTATGATAGTTTCCTTTTATTTATTTAGGTAATATTAAGCAATCAGAAAAATGGTAAATAAGATTCAATAAACATAAATATTAATAAATAAACATTAATTAATTGAATTATTTTTCCTTTGGTTCAAAATTAGTGTTTTCTATAATAAATAGTCTCAGGGAATATTATAAGTTATTAGACATGATTTGGTACAATTATGAACATATGGGAATTAATGAAACGAAGAAATAACAGCTCTTAAATGTATTTCAACTTGACGAAATTAGTGTGCGTGACAAACTAACTAACAAACAAAGAACGCAATACCATAATAGAAAACTTCCTTGTAAAAAACTTATCAGGGGTGACTCAACAAAATATAAGACATGAATTGAAGTTGATTCTAATAGAATTAATAACACCGTGAATTAATATATTTTACAGGTCATAAATTTTTATAGGTAGATCACATAAATATAACTTTAGTGGTCATTTTCCTTGATAGCATGGTTATCATACCATGCTAGGGTCACGCAAGTAAATTGCGGTCCTCTACAGAGAGTTTCTAAAACATTCTGAATCGATTACATAACTATCAAAGAAGTACAGTGCATGCTACAACTTATCAATTTAAGTTTTAAATGAGTGTTTTGAAGCTATGATGTTCTGTTGTTAGAGGCCGAAGTTAGTAAGTGTGCCGCAATTTACCTGCTTGACCCTATATTGCCATGCCATATGCATGTAAATATACGAAATAAAATAAAATTGTAAGTAGGTAAATAAGTATTTTAGACAAAATAAGAGGACATATTCGTAATTCTCGTAAAATTCTTTATGTGAATGTCATGAAAATGGTATTTAGTAAGCTGTATTTATCTATCATTAAATATAAACAAAATATCATGGTAGCCTCGCTTCTATGACGTCACAAAATACTCCCGCACGGTTGTGGAGGTTTGGGGAGAACCTGCGCGCGAGCATACCTGTTAAAAGTTATTATATCATGGTCAGAGCTAGACTGCAGACACAGCATCATTACAGTGCATAAAAGCCATGTGATGTTCTCGAGTGAGGGAGGAGGAGGTTCCTTCATCGGTCCGTGGAAACTCATGATCTAATAAATAAGGGTTTAACACAACCCAACATTATTAGATCTTATTTGTTTCCATGGACCGATGAAATAGCTTACAATACCACCATGTAGCGGAAAACTAATTGAGCACAGTATGGAGGAGGACTCGAGGAAAACGAACAATCCCAACACAACCTGTGTTTTATAAAAAGAACACATAAACTTAGTACAAGCTAGTGAAACCATTTAAACATAACCGAGAGCTACACAACTAGTTGACAAAGGTTCAATGCTAGTTAAATATTTAGAGAGGAAAACATTAGAGGACTTCCAGAAGGTTCTCTTCATAACTTCATCCATTTTAACTCCTCTAGTCCAGGCTAGCGAAGAGGCAACTTTTCGCACGTCGTGCGCTTTAGGGAAAGTTCCAGGTTGTGCCACGTTGATTAGCCTACTTATTAAGGCAGAGAGCTGAGGAGATTTCAAAGGTTTACCACTTTTCAAATTGTAGAATAATTGAGGTCCATTGTAGTGAGCGGAAATATGGAGCCAATGCTTGAGACAGAGAACGAGACATAGCCTGTGTGGGTTTTTGGATGCGTCAAAAAGTGCTGGGATACAGATATTAGGAGCGATGTTATATCTCTCGTTTTTGTACAAGAAGCCAGAGCAAACTGCAATGGTCATTCTTGATAAGCAAGGTGTGAAAGACACCGATCTCCTATCGAAAGTGGATATCTCTGATACTCTATTTCCGGTTGCTAATGCTAGTAGGAACAGAGTTTTCGATACTCTATTTCCGGTTGCTAATGCTAGTAGGAACAGAGTTTTCGACATCCTATGATGTATGGAAGCATTCTTTTTAGAATATTGAGGCATCTCCAGTAAGGACAAAACTTTCGTCAGGGACTATTGTGGTAATTTTTTAAGGTGGGTTCTTTATGAATTGAGAACTCAAAAGCATGGAGAATGGGCGAGACTTTGTACGTTGAAGCCGTAAAGTAATAGTAAAGTAAAGTGGGTCAAAGTAATACGTAGTGCAAGGAGTTTCTCTTCTACCAGATAAGAGAGGAACTTTAAGATCAATGATGTGGTTAGTTGGTACTAGGACTGAATGCCTACGGACAAAATGCCTAACGGACAAAATTCCTAACGGACAAAATGCCTAATGTACAAAATATATGAATAAAGAAAATGAAAATTGCAAAATAATGAGGTAAAAGAATGTTGCCAAGTGAATAAAAGAATTAACTCCATATTTAAATAAAAGGTCAGAATAGAAAACATTGAAGTGATATCTGTAATGGATTGATTATTGGTAAATAAAGAACAGAATACATTATACTGTAATATAACTTATCATAATTGAACATCAAATAATATCTTTTTTTAATTTCTGTAAAACATAAGAAAATAATGTATACTACGTCCCAGTTACATCTCATAAAGAATTCAGATTTTTTCCATCGGAACTTCTAATACTATAGCCCCCAGGGGCTCTATCCTGAAGCTGTCTGTGGTGAATGGAAGAGAAGGGAGGTGGCGTCCCTTGGGCCCCGAACTGTTGTAATTTGGATTATGGATTGTCTTTTTTCATTTTTACCATGTTTATCATTTTTTTTAACGCTACTTGCAGTTTTAGAGGATAGCGCTAGGGTTATGCTCTTCAACTACGAGGTTTTAGATTTTGTGTTAGGTAGGCTCGTATGCTTCATTTACTCTCACCTCTTCATTTTCCTCTTCCATCCGTGAGTGCAGCCATTGGTGCTTGTGTCCCGTTTCGTCACATTCCTTGGTAAGTGACTGCATTCACGGGGAGTAGCTTTTCTGCATCCATGAGCATTGTCACCGATGGTGGTAAGTGACTTTGTTCATGGAACCACTTTCCTCTCTGACTGCTTCTTCCAGTCCCTTGTATTTGATTTCCTTTTGACGTTAGCGATATGGCCTTTGGTTCCGAAGCAGACGTTAAACCCCCTACTAAATTAATTAATTCTAATACTATAAAGGTAGGGTCAAGCAGGTAAATTGCGGCACAGTAACTAACTGCGGCCTCTAACAACAGAAAACTCATAGCATCAAAACACACGTTAAAAACTTTAATTAATTATTTATAGCATGCACTGCGCTTCTTTTGATAGCTATGCAACATTTTAATGTAATTTTGGTTCAGAATGATTTAGAGACTCTCTTGAGACTGCCGCAATTAAAAATTAAAGGGCCGCAATTTACATGCGTGATTCTAGTTGAATAAAACAAATATCGGCGGCATTTTTTATAAGCAGAGTAGTTAATTGCATGTCAGTACTAACTTATATAAACATTGTAATTACTTAACTTGCTTTAGAACTTCAAAAGCAACTATAAATATCACTACAAATTGAAGATGATTATAGCTATCTAAAAGAATAAACAATATTTAAAAAAATGAAAATAGAATAAGATGATTATAGATATCTTTAAAAAAATGAAAATAGAAGAAGATTATTATTAGAGCCCGGACTTTTAGGACCTATAAAAAAGGCATTTTAGGACCTAAAAAAGGCATTTTAGGACCTAAAAAAAGGCATTTAAGGACCTAAAAAATGGCATTTTAGGACCTATCAAGGCATTTTAGGACCTAAATACAACATTTTAGGACTTATGCATACACTTTTAAAATTAATAAATAGGTATTTACAACGAATAAATCAGCATTTTGAAGTATAAAATTGACAGCTTTTAGTCCGTTTAAATGAAAAAAATGGTGAAAACAAATAAATAATTCATCCCTTAAAAATTCAATGAATCTAGTTTATAGTATATTTATTCAAATTTAACCTAAAAGTATTATAAAAAAAGTTAGGTAAATTGAAATTCATGAAATGAAACTAATTCCAATATTAAATTCGAAATTTGAATTTATAGCAAACCCTCGTAGTCAAGGTATATTAACTTAACAAGGTATGCTACGCCTTGATACGAATTTTAGACTCCTCTGCGCATAAACAAATACGCACATACGAACACACGGCCGTGTGCCCCTGCAATAATAGATACAGCTACTTAATTAGTTATTTGTATATAAGAATTTTTGCCGTGGTTGATTGTGCTGTGTGCGGATGCAATGAAAAAAGTGTAATTATTCTGATTAAATTACTTAGGTTTTCTAAAAATGTAGGAATTAGGAAGAAATAGACAGGATAAGAAGAGACAGGATCGACAGCTCTTACATAAACGTACTTTGAAGAAAAACAATACGTTTTTCCCTATTAAACCTTACTAAAAAATATATGAAAAGTTTTCACAATGCTGAATACAGCCAGTTTAGTCCAAAAAAACAAGTTGAAAGGCATTTTATTCGAAAAAGAATGAATAACAGACCTTGTTTCTATGTAAAAATAATTATCATGGGGCACACGGCCGCACACCAGCCAGCGTCTTTCACAACAAAACTGTAATCATCTTGATATGAACCTGCGCAATACTCTCCCTTGTAGTTAATGTACCTTGCTCGTAGTAGACAACCTCAGATTAAACAAATCATACATTAGATAATAAGACCAATTAAGATTCTCTGAAATTGTTGTACAGCAAAAACCACTTACAAGACAAAACACAATTTTTATCGCCTGGCAGTTTTTCTATTGTATATATTACAAATAAACCTAGGTTCTACATATCTCTCTCTTTGAATAGTTTATTATTCACTATTTTGTGCATGGCAGAGTCTGTGCTAAAAAAATGATGCAAAGAATCACAGAAAACTAGATACAGTGGTGACTATACTAATTCTTGAAGTGGTATAAGTAGTTTATTTGTATAATAATTCAGACAGATTTTGATTGAATTAAAACGTTCTATAAACTTGTCTAAATAACCCATCAACTTTACCGAATTACCAAATTATTTAATAATATAAAAAGCCCAAAATAAGACTTCGCATCATTTTAGGAGTTGATGATATATTAGGACTTTATGGCATTTATGGCATTTTAAGGACTTTATGGCATTAATTGACTCTATTGCATTTATTGACTTTATGGCATTTTATCGCTTTTATGGCATTTTAGGACTTTATGGCATTTGTCCGGGCTCTAATTATTATAGATATCCAATAAAAATGGCAAAATGTAGGAAGATTATTTTTTAGAGCAATTTGATAAATAGAGCAAACACAGTGAAATGAAATAAGAGAGTGTGTTTACACTAAGCATGATGAGTTACAAATGTTCATATTCTATGTGAAAGTGATTAAATAAACTATCTCTGACACAAAACTCTTAGTTTCCACTTGGTCTAACTTATTTTAAATTTTGGACCACAACTTCAATATTTGAAATAAGTATAAATGCATTTTAGGCATTTTGTCCGTTAGGCATTTTGTTCGTAGGCATTCTGTCCGCGCACGGGTTTGTTTGGGGGGTTTATTTACCATAAGCCATAATTGGAATACTTTCCAGCTATATTGATATTGTCTAATGGTTGATTCTCTATGAGACAAAACTAATTTATTTGCCATCTCTAAGCCAAAACGGGGTGCTAGGACTTTTCTTAGAAAGTCCAAGCGCGAAAGCTTGAGAGCGAGAGAGAGTCTTGTGATACCCAACCTGAGAGAATTTGCTGGCAGACGTGCAACGCTAGATTTACATTTGAGGCTTTTGAAGAGAATTTTGCCCACCATGGAGCCGCTGGAGTGAAAGTGGTTATTAATACTCCTTTTCCCATATACGTTCGCAATTTCACGATTACTTCCTGTATCAAAGCTGGTGGCGGAAACACGTAGATCGATTTCCATCTGTTCCAGTCGGATACTAGAGAGTCTACTAGGATTGCTTTTGGATGAGGGAACTTGCATCTGAAGTTGGCTACTTAATTGTTTCCTGGGTGAGCAAAGATGTCTACTTCGAACAGATGGGTGATTTGCTGAAGTTTCTGGAAGGATTTTCTCGTTAAAGACCAATCTGCAGAGTTTGGTTTGTCTCGAGATAGCTGGTCTGCCCAAACATTCATTTCCCCTGGGATATATTGAGCTTTCAGATGACAAAGAGTTTTTGACAAATTTCTGCTAGTTTCTCTCCAATTTTCTGAAGTCTTGGTGACCTTATTGAGCCCAGCTTGTTTACCACCGAGCAAGCAGCTTTGCTGTCCGACTTCGTCAGGATAGTTGAGTGAGGAGGAAGGGAGATAAGCTTTAGGCTTTTCAGTACTGCTGAAGATTCCAGCTCTGTGATGTGGAAGTTCATTTTGGATACATCCCAGTATTTCGCCACGCTTATTCCTGTTGATTTTACTGCCCCCCACCTCTTCTCTGAGGAGTCGGTCCAAATGATGAGGCTGGTCAATGGAATTCGAAACGACACTGCCTTTGCGTTTCTTTGGATGTTGATCCACCAGCGAAGACGTACCAGAAAATTCGGAGAAACTAGAACCCGACCCTTCTGGAAATGCGGTCTGTGATGAAGGATACGGTAGAATTGAAGGCGGCCTAAATATATCAAAGGTGTCACGAAGTTCATGTGCCCTTGAAGACTCTGGAATTGTCGTCGAGAGAAGTGACTGTGGCTCACTAGGTCTTGAGCTATTGTGGAAATATTTTGGAGTTTGTATTGACTTGGTAGAAGTGTGCCACTTTCTCCGTTCCAAACTATACCCAGGTAGGTTATAATTTTGGTTGGTATCAAAACAGATTTATTTTCGTTTATTTTGAACCCCAATTCCATCAGAGTGTTCCTTGTCAATTGAGTGTATGACTCTAGCTCTTCTTCCCTTTGGCTCCATATCAACCACTCGTCCATGTAAGCATTGCATGTCACTCCTTGGTTGTGAAGCAGGGTTAGAGGGTATTTTGACAACCTGGTGTATATCATGGGAGCTATGTTGAGGCCGAAAGGCATTGCCCTGAAGAAGTAGAGACTTCCATTCATTGAGAAGCAAACGAATTTTTGAAAACGCTTGTGTAGTGGACAATGTAGAAAGGCGTCTGAAATATCTATTTTTGTGAAAAAAGTTATTTCTGGAAGACCTTGTCTCAATTTATCTGCTGTTTGCATTTTGAAATTTTGGCAAGCAATCATTTTGTTCAGCCGTGACAGATCCAGAACAAGTCTGAAATCCCCATCGCTTTTTGGTACTCTGAAAATTGGTGATGTGAAGCATGATTGTATTGTAGTTTTGCAAATCACCCCTTTTTCGATATATTTTTGAACAAGATCCGAGACATCTCCTCTTGCTGTGGAGAAGGGAGGGTAATTGAGACGAGGACGTGTGCCTTTCCACTTCCATGTTAGTCCGAATTCTATTATGCGTTGAAGACTGTTGGGTGAAGCTGTCCACTTGTTTTTGCAAAGGGCGAGTCGATCGGGTATTGTGTAGTCATTGGGAATTTTGTTTCTTGTTCGAAAATCTAGTTTTGTGACAGGAACGTCCTCTATTAACCGTTTTTGTTCCAGACCTTCCCTTCCGTATGTTGTTTCGATGTTGGTGTTCTCTAGCAGGAAAGTTTGATCTGCGAAAGGGCTTGTCGTTTTGGAAAGAGTGGTTATCCTTTTTATTTCTGACAGTCTCTTGTCCATTTTTGGGCCACTTTCTGGGGCAAAGTTTGTTTTTAGGTAGATGGGCTCGCTGAAGAGGTCCAGAGGAACAGGCAAGCTTAGATGCGTTTGGGACTGCTTCTTTGTCAAAAAGGTCTTCCTGAAATACTGTGCCCTCTTGAAGAGCAAGATTCACTTGAATAGGATCCAGACATTGCGTCACGTATGAACGTATTTTCCTTGTGATGTGTGCTGCTTGTTTCAGAACAGGAATCAGGAGAGACAATGAGGACGCTGGAGTGCCTTTCTCTAAGAAACTTCTAATGTTGTCTATCACAAGAAAAACTGCTTCTGCTTGAGAGAATTTCTTGAAACTAGCAATTTGCTTAACAGATTTCAGTAAAATGCATGTCGTAGATGTACTAAGGTACATTCGCAAGTGCTGAAGTAATTCAGTTCTAGTTTCGTAGTCTTGTTTCAAGAGTTCCCTTGGAAGTTTCAGAGTAAGGCCTGCAAGATTCTTGGACAATTCGTGACAGGACTCTGAAAGCCTAGGTGCTGAGGCGAATGAGAGGAGAGGTATCGTAGCCGATACTAAGGGCAAAGTGGAAGAGAAAGGAGAAAACTGTTTCTTGTTTTATATGTTGTTAGCCAAGGTTGCGAGTGATTCTGATATCTTTGAGACTTCGATACGATCATGTTTTCTAGCTTTCATGAAGTCATTTCCATTGTCGTTTTTGATATATCTCAAAATAATCAATTATAAAGGATAAGAGAGAAACAGCACACGTACTATTCTTACGGTGTACTCTTGAAAACTGAACTTAATAATGTCAATACGACACGTAACCAACAGCATCCTCTCCTAGGTAAATAATAATAATAATAATAAGAATGAGGTTTAAATAATATAACAAAACACTACATTCCTCTTCCCATAATCAAGGTTACAACTAATTTTTAATTTAATTTAAATAGATTCTATGTATTAATCTTTTGGGAGGTATAATCGTTCTAGTAGAGCGTCTTACATTAGGCACATTGGAATTATTATTCAAAAGATCCCTCACATCATGGCTTCTAGATTGAGAGATTTGTCTGGGACGTTCTATTTCTATAAAATCTTCATAATTTTCGTTCATCAAATTTCTATTACTTAATGACATATCAGCTGATACATACTCGTTAGTGATCCTATATTCTCTACCAACTGAGCCAGTATCAGCAGACTCTTCCAAATTTGAAAATCTAGCTTTCAACTGATCATAATGATTTCGCCATAACATATTTCCATATTTATTTAGCACTTTAACAACATAATTTCTTCCTCCTTTAACTTCTATAACAACAGCAGGCAACCAAGTTTCACCTCTAGCATAATTTTTTGCAAAGACAGCCTGACCAATTTCATACTTATTAACAGAAGCTTCTACAGGACCTTCTTCTCTTACATTAGAAGACTTACAAATATCAATAGGAGATTTGAAAGGTCTGTTGAACATCATTTGTGCAGGGGACTGTTTATCTACAGAATGGACAGGTTTTCTATAGTTATACAGAAATCTGCTAATTCTGGTATTAAGAGAACCTTCTGCAAATTTTTTCATTTTTCATTCCCTCTTTGAATGTTCTTACTGTTCTCTCTGCTAAACCATTAGAAGCAGGATGAAACGGAGCAGGATTAATTAATTTAATACCATTCTGATCAGAAAATAACTTAATTTCATCAGAAATAAAATAACTTGCAGTATCTGACACAATAGAATCAGGAATACCAAAATTTGCAAAAGTTCTTCTCAATAATTCTATTGTAACTAAACTTGAAACAGAGGAAGTAGCATGGACATCAATAAACTTAGTATAAGAATCTGATATGAGAAGAAAATATTTATCGCCAATAGGGCCACAGTAATCTATATGAAGTCTAGACCAAGGCTTACTAGAAGAGTTCCATATTAGCTTAGGTTACATTTCTTTCTACTTACACACTGATTACAACTCTTAGCTATCTCCTCAATATCATTCGAAAGGTTTGGCCACCAAATATTCTGTCTAGCTGCCACTTTCATGGCAACAATTCCACTATGACCAGAATGTAACAATTTGAGGATCTGTTCTCTGAGCTTAGATGGTACAACTATTCTATTTTTGAAAAGCACTACTTCATTAAAAACTGATAAATCATTCTTCACATGTGCATACTCATTACAATCAGGACTAAGACATTAATTTGCTTAATACTAAATCTTCTTTAGTTAACCTTTGAATTGTTTTGAAAGAAAAATCAAATGACTCTAAACCTTCTACCATCTTGATATATTTAATCAGTTGGTGTTTGAGAAGCAATTTCATCCCCAATTGGTAATCTACTCAATGCATCAGCAACTTTATTACTCTTGCCAGTTTTATAAACCAAATCACACTGATACTGAGACAGCAATACAAACCACCTTATTAATCTAGAATTAGAGTCAATTGGTACAGATTTATTTTTTCCAAAAATTCCTAGTAATGGTTTGTGGTCTGTTCTCATTTCAAACTTTCTACCTAACAGAACATACTTGAATTTAATTACACCAAATATAAGAACTAATGCTTCCCTATCAGTTTGAGAATAATTTTTCTCTGCTGGAGTGAAACAATGAAACAATTTATTCGTGTAGAAGAAAAAAAAATCAATACACAATAATAATACACTAAGGCATTCTAAAACATAAATAAATATACAAAACAAGCATATTTAATTTTTTTTCCACGCCCCTTTAAGCTCAATGGCTTTTAGGGCAACCTATCTAATAAATGAATAAAAATACATTTACAACTTGATATTTTCAACGTGTGAAACTTATTAAAGGATGATATACACAGAACAGACAGAGAAATAGGATAATGGGAAGACAAAAAAATTAAAAACAATTCAAGAAACACAATTACTATAACAATACAATGTTGTTTATAAGATACGCTTACATATAATAATTATTAAATAATATGACGTCACACTACAAGCCACAGTACATATCACTGACACACTTTTTGAATGTTGATTAAGATTCAGTTTTCTTCATATCTACCGAGAGCCCATTCCACAATTCAGATGCGCTAAACAAAATAGTATTTTGCGAAATTGTTCTCTTACATCTAGGCAATACAAAATTCTCCCTATGACAAGTATTAACCGAGTGTATATCACCATTGCGTACAAGCATATTCAGAAGTTTGGAGTCATAATCACTATTGAGTGTTTTAAACATGTACAGTAAAATACTCCTCTTGTAAAGACAAGGAACAGTTAACAGATTAGCCATCTCAAAATAAGGAGTCGTATGAGTATTATACGGTAAGTTATATAGCCCCCGTATACACCTCTTTTGTAGGATGAATATCTTGTTAGAAAAGCACTTGGGTGCACTAAACCATGATTCAATAGCGTATATCATATAAGTATATATTAATGAGATAAGTTTTTCATTACAGTAGTTGGCAGTATGCCAAGAGACTTTGAAATCTTACTCGCTATATAATCAATATGCACCTTAAATTTCTGTTTCTCATCTAAATATAGGCAAAGAAATCTTGTGCTCACAGTTTGTTCCAGAACATCTGGTCCTAGTTTAATTTGAGGTATTTCTATACTGTTCCTATATGAAAATACAATGAACTTAGTTTTATTCACATTTACCCTGATTTTATTAGAACATAACCAACTGATCAAGGTTATTATTGACTACCACATTTACATTTCTATAATCCTTTGGATCAAAACTATACATTATAGTACTGTCATCAGCAAATAAATTAAACTTAAATGAAGTTGAAGTGTTAGGAAAATAGTTTATCATTACCAGAAAAAGAAATGGCCCAAGAATTGAACCCTGTGGAACACCATGTGTAACAATTCTTCCAGAAGAATTAACATTATCTATATTAACATACTGGAAACGACTAGTTCCCGCGCAAAAAATGAATATTCCCAAAACCTTCTCGGAATATTCCCAAAGAATATTCCATGATGATCATTTTTTGATATTCAGGGAATGCAATTTTTTGACACTTTTATGGAATAGTCCCATAAATCACAAGGGAAAATCTAGGGAATCACAGAGACGAAGTTCAATGGAATAATGAAGGAATACCTATGGAATGAGACATCCAAAGTAAGAGGGAATATTGAAGGAATACCTATGGAATGAGACATCTAAAGGAAGAGGGAATATTGAAGGAATACCTATGGAATGAGACATCTAAAGTAAGAGGGAATATTGAAGGAATACCTATGGAATGAGACATCTAAAGTAAGAGGGAATATTGAAGGAATACCTATGGAATGAGACATCCAAAGTAAGAGGGAATATTGAAAGAATACCTATGGAATGAGACATCCAAAGTAAGAGGGAATATTGAAGGAATACCTATGGAATGCGACATCCAAAGTAAGAGGGAATATTGAAGGAATACCTATGGAATGAGACATCTAAAGTAAGAGGGAATATTGAAGGAATACCTATGGAATGAGACATCCAAAGTAAGAGGGAATATTGAAGGAATACCTATGGAATGAGACATCCAAAGTAAGAGGGAATATTGAAGGAATACCTATGGAATGAGACATCCAAAGTAAGAGGGAATATTGAAGGAATACCTATGGAATAAGACAACTAAAGGAAGAAGGAATATTGAAGGAATACCTATGGAGTAAGTCATCCAAGGGAAGAGGAAATAGTTACGGATTACCTACGGAATAGGTCATCCAAAGGAAGAAGGAATATTGAAGGAATAACAATGGAATAAAACATCCAGAAGAAGAGGTCACGATGAAGGAATATCAATGGAATAAGTAATTCAAAAAGAGGGAATAAATGAAATTAAATAACTGAGACTACAAGTGGCCGTGTAACACTAATCACTTGAGTGCATAACTCAATTGTCTCATGGCTACACACCAAGAAGTGTACCGTGAACAAATAACTTTGTATAAAAAATCTACGAATATTAAAACTTTAATTTCAGGACACATTATTTAAATCTAGGCATTTCCACTATTGCCCGTTTGTACTAGTATGGAATGGAAGAAACTAAACTTACGTCAATCATTTTATTAAAATATAAAATAGCACATGATTTAGAAAGGGCTTAAATTAATTAAACATAAATTAATTCCTGGCCCCCTGGGCAACTATTTTACATGTTATAGAGGCTCAATCTATTTAGCTATCAGTAATTTTCACTCGATATTTCTCACTTATTCTATAGCGCCATGGTTGTACTTTTCACTTGCAAAGTTTTCAATTTTTATTAAGAAAGACTCACATGTTTCATTCACCATCGCCTTCTCATTTTCCTCTTCCATTTGTTAATGCAGGCAACACTCAACAGAGCTATCGTCTCTTTTTCAAAATTATTGACCACTACAATCGATTGGTGGTAGCGTAGCTTACTATGTGCCACTTTCCTGTGTGACAACTATATAGTACAAAGTCTTTTGTATTTGGTTCTTTACTTAACGTGGAGCAAATTCATTCAATCGAGCAATTAATTTTGTCATTAATCTTAAATTCCTTCATATTCTCTACTATGAACTTATGAAGTGAATATAGTGGTGTCAGTGCAGCTGTAGTTTTAGAGCACGTGCTTCATACTATATAGTACACACAATGAAATGAATAGGACATGTCTCTAGATTTGTAACTTCGTAGCCAATCATATTGCCAGAAACTGTGATAGTAGTACCTACGGAGAAATAAAATAATTAGTCATCATTTATCAATAACCTGTATTCAATTAGTTAATCCATAAATGAAATAAAAACCTAAATGAAATTATTCTTTCAAATTTTAAAAGAGGAAAAAGTAGATCTTAAAGGGAATACAGATTTAGATAGGAAAAAAGTTTTTGAGAAACAATATGGGTCAAAAGAGTAAAAAAAATCAAATATAAGTAAAACAAGAATGGGCTCATGAACGAAGAAAAGCTACTATGAATATAATTAACACTGAAAATCATTATTGGTACTTTTAAAATTTTACTATTAAAAACTAGTCAGTTAAAGAACAGGTCACTGAAGAAATAATTTAATGAAATTTTATATTTCACTTACAGAGGCTAGAGAATATGTATTGTTTAACCTAGGTTATAGCTAAATATTAATAAACATTTCATAATTAAAATTAACATACTGAATCCATTTACAATCAAAGTATAAACTAAGTATAAATTGAATAGTTATATGCCTACAAACTAAAATAGTACGGTAAGTATAGCCACAGTACAGAGAATATATAGTATCCCAGAGCTATAGGGGGGATATTACGCGTGTCCCGGTAGGCTGTGACGTCACATGTCAACAATGGTGCGTACGTTTGTACGTACAGTACAAACACAAAAGATGGCTGCAACACACCCAACTTTTGTTAAATAACGTTTTCGGTGATATTTTTTTTTAATTCCACATTACCGCATGCTTTTATCCAATCTTTATAGTCATACGGACGAAAATTAAAAAATGACTGTTGATGAAATTGCTACTGGTCTTTTTACACCCAAAATAGTAACAAATTTTTAGTCTTGAAGAAGACGATTTATTTAAGATAATTAGATCATTAGTCAGATCGGTCGCGTTGGCCGCCATCTTAATTCTCTATTCCACGTGACCCACAGCAATTCTGTTTACTATGACGTGACCTCTTGTTTACATACATGACGTCACAGCCTACCGAGAATAAATTTGAATAATACATGTAACTGGGGTACTATACTATTCTATGTACTGTGGTATAGCTAAGGTAAGTAGGGTCACGCAGGTAAATTACGGCACTTTATTTTTTAATTGCGGCCCTCTCAAGAGAGTCTAAAAACATTCTGAACCGAAATTACATTAAAATGTTGCATAGCTATCAAAAGAAGCGCAGTGCATGCTATAATTTGTTAATCTAAGTTTTTAACGTGTGTTTTGAAGCTATGATGTGTATGTTGTTAGAGGCCGCAGTTAGTTAGTGTACTGCAATTTACCTACTTGACCCTACTCTTATTCCGTTATCACCACATATCAATACTTAACTTTAAACAAAAATTTAAAATAGTTCAGTGATAACTGCTGTTAATAAAATATAAACAATGGTGTACATGCGTTAAACATTTGCAATCACAATTCTAACCTCTTTTTTTTCTTGAATTGACACTAACTTAACTACTGTCTCTTATAGCCCGTCTATAACGTCTGAACTGCACTGCTGCAAGGCGAAAACTAAATTGGATAAAAATCATTTTGGGTACCTGATTCGCAACTTTTACTAGTTTCGGATTTCATAAAAACGGAATTAGTAATTTTTGTAGGTACTACTAATTTCTAATAGGGAGCCAGCATATAATTTGCTCATCCGAAACTCTATTGATTTAGATCGATATTTTTAATTCACTTGGTGGTTAAGTATCTGCTTAAGAACAATAGGCCATATCGCTGACGTTTTGAAATACTAGAGACTGGAAGAAGCAACCAGAAAGGAAAGTGAATTATAGAAGAAGTCTCATCAGAAGTCAGTGACAATGCTCATGGATGCAGAAAAGCTCTGTGAAGGAGTTTTGTATGAATGGAAGATGAAAATGGAAGCACATACCTAACACGGAAATCTAACACTTCATAGACATAGTTGTAGAGCTTAACTCTAAAACTACAAGTAGTAGCGTTAAAATTATATAGATGGTAAAAATTAGAAGTGAACATATGAAATCCAAATTACAACAGTTCATCTCACAAACCCACGTTTCTTGGTTTTCAAATTAGACAAAAAAATTCTAAGGAAATAGATTAAATCATCGTTCGATTCCATTGACATTCCTTTGTTGTTTGAAAAACATACTTTAAATTTCCCATCTTCCAGAAACATTCCTTCATATAACCCAATGGGATATATTCCTTATCAAAAATATTGAAATAGTTCCAGGGATATTCAAAAGTATTTCTTAGGAAGTAAAATTTTTCATTCGATTCCTGTTACATTCCGTCATTGTTTCACTAAGAATACTGTAGATCCCAAATGTTCCAGGGATATTCCTTCGTTTTATTTTTGGGAATACTCTTTTACGTAACTAGCTTGATAATTCTTGGGATATTTATGGGATATTCAGAATAGAATACTATCAAAAATATATATTCCAAGAATATTCCAATTTGTTTCGCATGGAATACTATAGAAATATGATATTCCCTGAATATCCTAAGATGATATCTGACCGAATACTGTAACTCTCCAATATTCCTGGAATATTCCCTCGTATAAGAATTTGAATACTATCCAATATTATTGTTACAGGAATATCCCTTCATCATCAAACTCTGAGTGCAGACTAGGAGGGAATATTGTAGATATTAAGGGAATATCCCAGGCATAAAACCTTCTTGCCCGGGTTAAATAAGATTTCAACCACTTCCAAATAAAACCTCTCACTCCATAATGATGTAATTTATATAACAGAATATCATGATTAACCGAGTCGAAGGCTTTCTTGAAATCTAGGAAAATGGACAAAACGTTATTACCCCTATCTAAATTATCGTACAAATATTGCAAGAGGCCCGTGCATGATTGTGATGTAGACCTATTGGCCCTGAAACCATACTGATCAGCAGAAAATATTCCTTTAGATTCAAAATATTTATACAACTGTAAATGAACTGCCTTTTAAATATCTTACTAATAATTGACAAAACTGACACAGGTCTATAGTTACCACAATCATAACGACCTCCACTCTTATACAGAGGTACAACTCTAGCTACCTTTAGAGATTCAGCGAATATACCTTTAATTACAGATCTATCAATTAGAACTAAAAGAATTGGGGAGATTATCTCAGATATGTACTTAAAAACCCGTACCGGAACCTGATCAACTGCACAAGATTTATCTTTCAGTGATAAGTTGATAACACAACTTTATGAACCACATAGGCAGTCAGGGGTTGAAAGAAAAATGAATTGCTAAAGTTACCCCTCAACCAATCACTAAAATTACTATCCACATTGCGACATGACTCAGCCACTCTCTCACCAATGGTCGAGAAACCAATATTTAGTTTTTCCGCTATATCATACGGATCAGTGTATTCAACGTCACCATCAAAAAATTTCGTAATAGATTGTTTACTATGGCCAGGTCTTATTACGCTATTGGTCAGCTTCCAAGTACCCTTCAGATTACCTTTACATTCATTAAATTTTCTCTCATAATAGATTTTTCTAGCAGTTCGTATTCTTAAAGTTACATAATTTCTAAATCTCCTAAAAAAACATCCCTGGACATTCTACCCTAACAAATCTCCTAATATCTCCGAGGATGTCATTGAATATCCAAGGTTTCAATCTAGATTTATACGAAACCGTTTTCGTCTTTATAGCGCAATTAGTATTATAATAGTGCAAAATAACTCTATATAGATCTTTAATTGCGACGTCAAAATTATTACATTCAACAATGGTAGTGGAATTATGAATACAGGCATCCCCCGCTTTAGTTACCAAATCACGACTCAGTTTAGTTACCAAACGGTAACTAAAGCGAATAAAAGTAACAATAAATTTATAATTGTCACTCCTTGATATATATCTCATTTTCTATGAGGTACCTATAGAAAGAAAATTTGTTTTATAATTATTAGAATACTACGTATATAAGCATATTAATAATAATATACAGTCTTTCATTGTTTGTGACTGTGATGAAAAAGTTTAAAGTCGTGCATTTATTAAATGTTTTAAAATCCATCCATAGCTTAACTCTCACTCAGTATAGGTGAGTAATTAATAGATACTTTGATTTCTATAATTATTGTTCTGCATTTAACAAACACCAATTTTATGCTATATGAAATATTTTTTGTAGTAGGGTACTAAGTTCCAAGTTATTGGTTGGTTCTACAATTTCGGACACGTCAGAAAAGAAAATATTATAATTATTATATTTTTAACTTCTATTCTAATTGGTATGATGGATACCAATTGAAACAAAAGTTAAATAATGATTATTACATAAAAATTTTCACGTGCTCGAAAATATGGAACCGTGCAATAACACTGAACTAACCCTAAAATAGGACATGTTGAATTTCTGAACCAATTGCTTCTAATAACTTCATCTGGATTATAATTTTAATGTTTTTTTTTTAGTTACCGTGAAATAATCACAAAAAATTGTCTCCGTTTTCTATGACTACGAGCGGTTCTTATTTCGAAACATGACTCGAAATAAGTACAACTTTTGTTAAAGTGAGTTGCACTTAAAGCGAGGCTTGCATGTACTAATATTATTGTACAGGTTAGATAGAGAAATATCATTAATCAGCCTATATGAATGAGTATGATTTGCATTAATGGGGCTAAGAATATCAAAATAATCCCTCAAAATTAAAAAAATAGCAAAGTGATCCGACAATGAACAAATTAAATTACCTGCTATAAAGCTATCAGGTCTAGTAATGAATATATTATCAATTAGGGTACTAGAATTGACATTAATCCTAGTCGGTTTAGTGATTGTTGGGATAAGTGAGTAAGAGTTCATAGTATTCATAAAATTTAACGAGACATCATTCACTGAATTGAGCAAATTTACATTGAAATCACCAGCAATGATGCATTCATTATAGATTAGCAGAGAGGAAACCAATTCATCAATTTTACCCCAAAAAAACCCTCCATATTACCCGCAGGAGGTCTATAAACACCACCCACGACAATCTTTCTATCATTCAAAACTCAATGAACAAAAATACATTCTATGTCGCTACCAACGAAACATAATTGTTCAAGTTTTAGTGAAGAAAAGCATGACCTAACATAAAGTCTGACACCCCCTCCTCTACCGACTCGGTGTAGGTGGAATGGTGAATATCCTGGAACATTGAACATCAACGGGTCATTTACATTAAAGGGGCAGTACAGTCATTTTTAGTTTAAACAATTTTAATGTCAAACGATTGCTTAGTGAGAATAAAGTATTTGTATAAAATTGCAATGTTCAATAAAATCTAATAATATAATTGAAATATATCATTTTATATATAATTAATTTTTTAACAAATGCTAACGGTAGATGGCGCCACCCACAATCAGTGGCGCTATCTTGTAAACAAACAACTGAGATAAGTTTCCATCTAGATTGTAGCTCAAGTGAAGAGATGGCTTTATTTTTAAAACTATGACTTCTTGTTTTGAATCTTTTCACCATTTTGACGCAAACAAAGGTTGATTACTGCATACATAAATTAATATGAAAACAACAAACATACTCACGTACATACTAATGAGAGCAGATGCTTCCGCTATGTGTCGCTAATTTTATTATATACTTTTTATATGAACATTTTAAAAATAAACGAGCATTCAAATATTACCTAAGTAAATATTCTGAATAGATTTAAAACCAATTTGGCGATTATTTGATTTTGACTTTACTATCCCTTAAGCCACGCCTCCGTTAAACACAAGATATCAAACCGACATTAATCCAGCATACCCAACAAATTACATAAATCATCATGTTTATTTAAGAGGGAGCAAATATTAATATGAAAAATGCTGAGGTCGTTATGATTTTTCACAACATTTGAATTAAAACTCTCATAATCATAGTATCTACATGAAAAATCACGATTTAGATCAGGATACAGATCATAAAAGTGGTTAATTTCTGGATCCATCTCAAAAAAATGGTCAGAAACATCCAAATTATCGTTACTATTCACACGAGGAAGAACAGCGTATATAAAGATAAAGAAGCATGGATGAGCTAAACAAGGAAAAGGTGAGGTGGCAGGTAGGTGACAGAAGTTGCCAACCAGTAAAATACTTCAGAGCGTAGGGAGGGTCTGTCAAAATATCTAGCAGAAGGAGCGAGTGTCTAGCAATCATAGAGGGGGGCAGGACTTGAGTTTCTTACTTGTGAGTGAGTTTCTTACTTGCAAATGAAATTGGCTTCTCAAAATTACTATCAACCTGAATTAAAACAGCACCCACCCTAACTGGTGAAGCATCAGTTTCTAAAATTATTTTAGATTTACCTGTGAAACAAGTCAAAATATTTGAATTGCACAATGAAGTCTTACTGCTTTCATATGCCACCTGACACTCTTTAGACCAGACAAATTTCGCCCTCTTCCTAGTCAGATCATAGAGAGGAGACAATATATCAGAAAATTTGTTAATGAATCTTCCATAGTAGGTTACTAATCCTAAGAAACACTGAAGCTCATGTAAGTTTTGTGGCACTGGTGCATTGAGAATTACATCAACTTTAGCAGGGGAAGGACTTAATCCCTTATCTGAAATAACAAAACCAAGAAAATCAATTTCAGATTTATTAAACTCACACTTCCATATTTAACTGGACATTTGCTTCAGCCAGAACAGACAAAACAGATTTAACTGTATGGAGTTGCTCAGTAGAAGACTTAGAACAAATCAAAATATCATCTAAATAAACAACTACAACTTCTATGTGACCAAGTAACTGAGATAAAAATCTTTGAAATATTCCTGGAGCTGATGCAAATCCAAAAGGCAATCTTTTAAACTTATATAATCCTGACTCAGTAGAAATGACAAGATATTTTTGATCTTGTTCAGACACAAAAATTGGCAGGTAAGCATTGCATAAATCTAGTTTGGAAACGTCTTATTATCCCCAACCATGGCTAACATTTCATCTAATGTAGGTAAGGGATATTTTTCTATATTAACTTGTGAATTTAAATACTTAAAATCAACACAAATTCTCATTTTCCCATTTTTCTTCAAAACAGGGACAATAGGTGAAGCCCAATCACTAAACTTCACAGATTATATTATATTTGTTTCTACCATTTGCTTCAGAGTTTCAACAACAAACTTTTTATGTGCTAATGGCACTTTTCTAGCTTTAATAGATTTGGGTCCATGGTCTTTTTTCATAAAAATCTTTGCTTCAACTCCAGAAATTTGCAACTTATTGTCAATCTTATAATCTTTCAGTAATTCTCTAGGATTTGTGGATGAATTGACAAAACTAACACTATTCTCCTCATTTAAGCTAACAATTTTGAACCCCAGCTTATTCATTAAATCACGCCCACATAAATTACTACCAGTCATATCAGTTACATAGAATTAATGAGCAACACATTTGGACCCAAACCTAACATCAACAGTGATTTCACTCTTTATTTTAATTTGGTGCCCTCCATATGCTGATAATTTCTTCCTAGACTGTATAATTTCAACATTCAAATCTTTAAACACTTTTTCAGATATTAGTGAAACACAGGCCCCTGAATCTATTTCTAATGAAACTACTTTATTATTCAATTGAAATTTATATATATATCTGGTTTGATATTTTTCACATGACCAAATTCCTTTTTGATCATATCACTTGCCTAGAAATCTTCATCCCCATCGTAGCAGTCTTCGGCTTCTTTCAGTGACGGATCTTCTATCATTTTTACGGATTTGGTATCTCGGGTATTATTATTTTTCCTCTTCGGCAAAAATCTTGACCAACCTAGTCATATCTTCTTTAGAACGACAGATTCTCTCCATATGACCTCTGCGCCCAGAGTGTCGACAATCCAAATCCTTGAATCTGCAGGCCGAACTGGAATGAAGGAACCGCAGTGCTAACATTTATCAGCACTCTTGTATTTGACCATGTTCACCTTCTCTTCCTGTTGGATATTTGTTTCTTCTTCTCCCATGTGAGCTTTTTCAAGTGTCTCCAATCTGTCCAGTAATGTCCCACTGGTCATTGTTTCAAGTTTCAAATTTTCACCAAGGAGAAATTTGAAGTAGGACAAATTGTCCACAGCCATGAATAATTGATCACGTAATCTGGAATCAAATGTAGCTCCAAAATTACAATCTTTTGCCAGTCTCTTGAGATTGGCATACATTTCTCTAAGAGATTCGTTCATCTATTTCCTCCTTTGTTGAAATAAACATAAACTTATATGATATGAAGGTTTGTTACTGAAATGATCTTTCAATAGCTTAGTGAGTTCAGCATAACTTTTAGCAGTTGGGATATCAGGAGCAGTGAGATCACCCAATAAACCAAATGTTTTTGGTCCTAATGACACAAACAGGAAATTTTTCTTCTTATTTTCCTTTGTTATTTCATTTGAAGTCATATGCGCTTCTAACAGCGCTAAATACATGTCAATTGACAATTCTTCATGCTTAAATTCACCTATCTTGAAGACTGACGCCATGGTATGAAATGTGTTTTATCTAAATTCCGTGGAGAAACTTATTTAACAACACAGAACAGGAGGTAGATAACTTCTTAGATGAAGAATGTAACATATGTCATCCCATCCTCGTCGCCATTTGTTATATCTCAAAATAATCAATTATAAAGGATGAGAAACAGCACGCGTACTATTCTTACGGTGTACTCTTGAAAACTGAACTTAATAATGTCAACACGACACGTAACTAACAGCATTCTCTCCTAGGTAAATAATAATAATAAGAATGAAGTTTAAATAATATAACAAAACACTACAGTTTTGTTGAAGGGAGCTCTAATCTCTTGGCATAGAGGGGATTTCCGAACGGGGGCCTGAGAACCATAGGCTGCTAGCTTGTCCAAGAAGTTCAACACAGCTGAACAGTCTCTCAGTATTCTGATCTTGTTTCTTCCGTGCTGTTGGAAAGAATCCACCATTCGATCTTCCCCACTACTTGATATTTTACAGCCAAGCAAAGAGACTCTAGTACTGTGGATTTCTGAGTCTTCTTCAGGCAGTATGTATACCTCTCCAACCAGGGATTTAGGGTCTGAGACTTCTCAAGTTCTTGAGATAAGTTTTCTTCCTGCTCAGCGTAGTCGCTAACAGACATGTCACTCTCAGAATCGGAATAGGCCGACGACAAGTCTTATTGATAGGTGTTTTCCATCCTGTTCTTCCTGGAGAAGAAAAAGGAAATATAAATCTAACTGGAGAGTCGCTTTGTATTTAGAATGCAACATTTTAACGCTAGATCCAGAGAACTGCGCACTCTTTCGCTGAAACTCGAGAGTTACATAGCAATCGAGGACCCGACTCACGATTCTCAACTAACGAAAAAATATGCTGTAAAATATACAGATAGCAACAATACAAGAAGTACGACAACTTACTCTTGCAAATGTGAAGTCAATTTTTCCAGAAGTCTAAAAGTTCGATAGGAAATTTCTTTCTCAGACAGTCCACGTTCTGACCCATCATTTCTTTGGTGATGTTGGTTGTTGGGAGGAGATTCAATATCAATTTGATCATCACTGATATCAAATGCATTGGCTTCTGGATGTAGCACTACTCCCTCTGGATGGTTAGTTAGCCTCCTCAATCTGTTCTGCCATCAGGTCAATGCCTACTCATTTGTTTTAGAAAGCTGAAATAGCTCTAAACAATCTTCGAAATATCTAGGATTGAAATACGGGATTTTGAGACATTTAGAATGGAAGACGCATGATGAGTGAGTATCTGCGCTCTTCAGTTCAAAGTTACATTCTGAACAGTGGCGAGGCATATCTGAAAGACAAAAGTAAGACAAATTTAAATTCAACTTTCAGTAGGTAAACTAGTTACCTTAATTATTTCAATTTGTGTACACTAAGTAACGAACCCGTTACCTAGAAATTGAAGATTTTGATCATGGAGATTAAAACTTAATCTCGAACTGAAACATTGAATAACTGTTATGTATTTTTTGCAAGCTATTACAAATAACGAAACCAGTTATCGTAAAATTTCATTAGTCAGGCATTATAGATTTTTAGTTCTGGTATACTGAAACCCGTTATACAGAACCAAAAAATTTATTCTGGCCAAATTAATCATGAATTTGAAGCAACGAAACCCGTTGTACATTGTCATGCTTAGTTGAAGACCAGATGGAAATCACCTTGCTAGAATGACTAAGTATTTAATGTGCAAAAATGTCTACACAAGAGTAGGAACAAAAACGAAATGAAACTTTCGTTAGCCTAAGTATTGAGCTAGTAATCCATAAAATTCTGCTAATAGGTAGTCAAGATTCACTGACACCAGAAAGAACTAAAGAAGATAGCAAGTTCATAGCCTAACAAGTTAGGTTTATACCGGGTTTTGCAAAAGTCCTGTTACATTTTGACTTTCTTACTTCATATGCCTCCAAAATCGTATTTTTGGGTGAAATTAAGAAATTTCTGTTACATTACAATTTATTAATATACAAAGATATTATATTATTCAATGTGGCCGCCTTTTGCGGCAATGACATGTTCCAACCGAGGTCGGAAGCTCTTGCATGCCTTCCTGACGAAGTCCTTCCTCATGGACGCCCATGAACTGTTCACAGAAGCCTTAAGCTCATCTGTATTACTGTGGCGCATTTTACAAGCCTTTCCCTCAATATGTGCCCACACACTGAAATCGAGGGGGTTCAAATCAGGAGACTGTGGAGGCCAAAAGTCTTTGGGCCAGAAGCAGATGTTAGTCCCTAACCAGTTCTGCATAGTTTTTACCGTGTGTGCAAAACACGTTTTTGCTCCGTCCTGCTGATACACGTAATCTGCCTTTTTGGTGATTTTCTGAAATCATGGGAGAACTTTTGATTCTAAAATTTCTTTGTAAACAGCGGAGGTTAGCCTGTATTCCCTGTTCGAACCACATTGGGGGCATTTTCTCTCCATTGGATGCTACGACACCAAGCATCATGATAGATGCTGGATGCTTGGTGGTTGACACTTGGCGGTGTTTAGAAAAAAACATTCCCAAAGCTTACGACCCGGTCATTCTGTTTGTTGAAGACCAGATCAACCGTGAATGTTTTCTCATCGGAGAAAATGAGAATTCGATTCCCGTGGCTCTTCAGATAATTTAAAAAACGGGTGTTCCTCTCCAGACGTTTCTGAATCATTGCATCACTTAAGGGGAGTTACCCTGCAAATATACCAAAGAAAACTCATGGAAAATTCCATCCTTATACGTTGAGTAGAACATTGTCTAACTCGCCTCCCAATGTAGGGGTAGGGGTAAGTTTCTGAGGGAGTGGGTGGCTCGCATATTCTTATGGGCTTCGTCGTCGCTGCCTGGATTGACCCCCGAAGCGACCTGATGAGTCCTCTGGCTGGGACGAAAAGCATATATGTTTTTAAGAAAAATATTTTTTTAAAATTTTTTAAACATTTATTAAAAAATATTTCAGTATCTCAGTAACTTTTTTTCTCAAATTCTCACGTTCAAAAGTATAGAACTGCTTGGGGGTTGGTCCTACATAAAAATGTATAGGAGCTAATATGTTCAGACCGAAATTCCTAAGGTCGTCTAGTAGCCCTTTACCTATAACTTTTTCCATAAACTTGTTTTTTTTTTAAACAAAAAAAAAAATAATAATAATGACAATTTTTTTTTAAATTTAAATTAAAAAAATTTCCGATCGAAATTCAAACAAAAAGCTACTAGACGACCTTAGGATAGTAGTAGAGAACATATTAGCTTCTATAAATTTTTCTGTAGGACCAACCCCCATTGAGTCCATAGACTTTCCCTGGGGGGTCGAAAAACAGGTTTTTCGACCCCCACGGGGGAGGGGGGCCCCAAAATGAAAAAAATTCATAAGATAGCATAAGATTTTTTTTTCACTTTACACCTTTGTCAAAATCTCAGCTCAATCGGACGAGTATTATTGGTAGATCTAAAACGCGGGAACCGTCCCCTTAAGAGGGGGTGTTTTGGAACGTCTTAGACTTTTTCCTCCCATGCTCTTGACCACCCTGGACACAGTGGACACAGAAATCTTCTTCTTTAGTGTCAGTCTCGCCATTTTCTGGTCTGGATCATTTTCAAAGGCCTTCTTGATGGTTGCACGGCTAACTACCTGTGGTTTTCCTGACCGAGGACGATCCTGTAGGGACTCTGAGTTCTTAAAACGTTGAGCAACCCGATAGACAGTCATTCTGCTGACGTTTTATTGATTCGCAATGTAAGTTTTCTTATGGCCCGTACGCAACAAACCGGATACTTCAATTCTCTTTGCCTCAATTACGTTGCAATTCAAACTTAGAAACTTTATAGGAATCAAAATAGTATCTGTAATATATGGCCATTTTTTATATGTGACCAAATTTAAATTAAAATCCAAGATAACAGATACATTTAAAGAATAATAAGTGTAACAGAACTTTTGCAAAGCCCGGTAAACGTAGTAAACGAACCTGTTACTAGTTTAATAGAACACTTCATTTAAAAGCAGAAATTTAGGACAAGTATGAAATGTAAACTTTCGTATGAATCACTATGAAAAAACTAAGACAATTATTACGATATGAACTTGTCATTCCTACAGTTCTGCTTACAGGTAGTCACGAAACCAGGACACCATAAAGAAAATATTAAGTTCATTCCCTAACCAAAGTTAGGTTTAAACAAAGTAAGCGAACCCATTACTTGTTTTAAATGAACACTTCAAAAAGCAGAAATAGGAAGAACACAGATCTAAAGTACTATAAATAAGTTTATTTCCATAGAAAAGCATAAGAAAAGAATACAAAAGTAAACTAAGTACACTCGTGCTTACCTAGAGATGGTCCAATTTGGGGACTTCTCAATAGTCCGACGCCCCAATAGTCCGACGCCCCAATATTCGACGCCCCAAAAGTCCGACAGTTCCATCTTTCTGTGTTATTTTAATTTTTATTTATTGATTAAAATAAAAAATATGATTAAATAGGTATACTCAATTGATAACTAATCTAAATAATAAATTAATTTTTAATTTCTTTCATTTTTAAAATTTTATATTACTCTTTTATTTTACTTCATTTCTAATAGTAATCTATGATGCGATCCATCACTTTATTTCATCATTTAATGTAGTTTGTTGTATCCCCTAGTTTGTTGTACTGCACACTTCATGATTGTTTAATGACCTGGCAGGATGGTTCGGGGGGCGGCATGCCCCCCTTTATGCAAATATTTTATGTTAAATCAGTAATAAACTACATTTCATCATTTAATGTAGTTTGTTGTATCCGCTAGTTTGTTGTACTGTACACTTCATGATTGTTTAATGACCGGGGAGGGGGGTGGCACGTCCCCCGATATACATATATTTTATGTTGAATCAGTAATAAATTACAAAAGTGTCGGACTAGTGGGGCGTCGGACTAATGAATAATATGGGTCCAATTTAATCTCCAAGGCACAGATCAAAGATGAAAAACACTTCACTTATTCGGCCTGATACACTGAGTATATCTTGTGCCAGATCGACCTGTTCGCACGGTGAATAAAGCTGTAAATGATGCTGTGTCTGCGGTCTAGCTCTGACCATGATACAATAACTGTACATGGTATGCTTGCAAAAGAGACGATATTGAGTTTCTTCTGCGAACCCCCCCCCCCCCCCCTCGTGACGTCATAGAGGATTGTATTGTGTATCAAATTGTTGTCACTCGTATAGCAAATTCTTCTTGAAAGTATAAATTATCATAGTTTCTTTTTATTTATTTAGGTAATATTCAGCAATCAGAAAAATGTTAAATAAGATTTAATAAACATAAATACTAATAAATAAACATTAATTTATTGAATTATTTTTCATTTGGTTCAAAATTAGTGTTTTCTATAATAAATAGTCTAAGGTAATTTTTTAAGTTATTCACCTGATGTGGTGCAATTATAAACATATGGGGATTAATGAAACGAAGAAATAACAGCTCTTAAATGTATTTCAACTGGATGCAAACGAGTGTGCGTGACAAACTAACTAAAAAACAAAGAACGCAATACCATAATAGAAAACTAACTTGAAGAAAATTTATCAGGGGTGACTCAACAAAATATATGACATGAATTAAAGTTGATTCTAATACAGGGTGGGGCGTAAGTTTGGAAGCAATTTTTCAAACATTAATATAATTCTTAAAAATAAGTTCCTAAGTAGGTGATAGGGTTTGAACTATAGTAGAGACACTACATTATGAAGTGGCAGTGTTATTTTTTACAAAAATTTAGTCAATTCAAAAATGTCAGACAAAAGAGAAGCCATTATTGCTCTACACCGTGCCGGGAAGTCAGATTCCGTCATTTCAAAGACTGTCTCAATAGCGAAATCGACTGTTTGGAAGTGTGTGAAGCGTTTTAATGAGAGAGGAGACTTGAATGATTGTCCAAGAAGTGGTAGACCACGCTCACAACGCACCAAACAACTGATAAAATGTGCCCGAGAGAAGATCAGGAGGAACCCGAAAAGGTCAATACGATTGTTAGCCAAAACAGCTAATGTGAGTCCCAGAACAATGAGAAGAGTTGCCAAAGAAGATCTAAAGATGTCCTCTTTCACCCTCCAAAAGAGACAAACTCTGTCAGAAGCTGTAAAGAAAAAGAGATTGAAGAGAAGCAAAGCACTTCTGAGAGAATTGAAGTCTGGCACGGCTGGTGAAATTGTTTGGTCTGACGAAAAAAATTTCACAGTGGAAATGGCTCACAACCGGAGGAATGACAGAATAATTGGTAAAAGTGCAAAAGACATCCCATACAACCAAAAAACTGTCCACAGAACCATGAAACCTGCTTCAGTAATGGTCTGGGCCGCCGTTTCAGAAACTTGGAGATGTCCTTTAATTTTTGTGGAACAAGGCGCCAAAATCAATGCTAAATGTTATATTGAGAATATTTTGACGCCAATGTTGGAGTCAGCTAAGGATCACTACGGTAATGACACTCTATGGACATTTCAGCAAGACGGCGCGACTTCACATACTGCAAATGTCACTCAAAACTGGTGCCATGACCATCTTCCACGGTTTTGGTCCAAAGAAATGTGGCCTCCCTGCTCCCCAGATGTTAATCCTATGGACTTTTCGGTATGGTCCATTCTTGAATCAAAGGCCTGTGGTAAATTCCATCGCAGTGTGGATGATTTAAAGCGTTCGCTCCAGAGATCTTGGAAGGAAATTTCACAAGAACAGTTGCGTGCCGCAGTAGGAGGAGTTCGGAGGAGATTTGAGGCTGTTATTAAATACAAAGGGGGACATTTTGAATAAATTTATGATTTTTGAATTCTTAAAACCCTTATGTAATAATACATAACTGTAAATTATTAAATATATTTTTCGTTGTATTATGATTTGCACTTTCATTTGCTTCCAAACTTACGCCCCACCCTGTAGAATGAATAACACCGTGAATTAATATATTTTACTGGATGACATATTCGTAATTCTCGTAAAATTCTTTATGTGAATGTCATGAAAATGGTATGTAGTAAGCTGTATTTTATCTATCATTAAATATAAACAAAATAACATGGTAGAACCACACTTCTATGACGTCACAAAATATTCACGCACGGTTGTGAGGGTTTGGGGGGCACTTGCGCGCGAGCAAACCTGTTAAGTTATTATATCATGAGCTCTGACCATGGATTACGTCACTAGTATGTGACGTAGCTGTGCCATTTATGATGCTTCATTTAGCAGGATTCTAGAGGTTTTTCCTCTGTTTATTGTGTTTTATCCGATAATTAAGGTTATACTAGTATTTATTGTCTTGAATTAGAAAACTGTAAGCTATTTCATCGATCCGTGGAAACGAATAAGATCTAATAAAATGTTATTGCTGCCTTATTTGTGTCAGTTTATTAACTCTATGTTAATTCTATTTTATGTGTACAATTATCAGTTACAAAAGGAAAGAACTTTTTTGTGTGCACTTTATTTTAATCCTTCTATATACATGGTAGAATCAGTCTGCTACTGTGTCTTCACAGACTGTGGTAGGTGATTTTATTCCCTGGTGCCATTTTTCTTTATGACTGCTTCTTCTAGTCCTTTGCAATTAATTTCATTTTGACGTCAGCGATATGGTAAACGATATGGCCGAAACAGACGTTAAACCCCTACTAAATTTATTCAGAAACTTTTATAATGGGACTAAGAACAAGCATTTATATGGCATAAAAAACAGACACTTAATTACCATTCAACTTATAGTTGATAAAAAATATGATCAATTTTAAATACTCATTTAACACAGGATGTTTGATAAACTTAAATTTTTGTAGTAAACCTTACCCAGCAAACTTAGTCGTGTCAACTATATTTCTAAACGATACCACGAGCTGTACACTTTCGATATAGAAAAAAGAAACAAATCGATCCATCTGCATCGTTCAGATACATTTTTAGATTAGAGATGCAACACTCAAATAAATAAAAGATATATAAACGAAAGCGTTTTAGTAATGCAATAGACACCAGATCGATATCAAATACACATACATCTAATTTAAAAATATTTATTAACTGATACCGATATTTATATTGATACCGATATACAGTATTCAGTACTCTTTCTAAATGATGTAACTATATTTCACTTATTGTTTCTAAATAGTAACGACAAAGAAAAATCTGATCTTTCAAATACATTTTCGGTTGGCGATGCAACACTATTCTGATCATAAATGGAATGAAATTTTAGGTATCTATTCTAAAACGGAATTCCGTAATATAATATATATCTAATTACTGGTGTTGTTTCGATTCATTTATGTAGATATCGGAATTGATCATATAGATTTGTTCCGTCGACACCGATTTTTAATAATGAAAAGAAAAACAAGGGTTGTGATTAAAATGTCCATATTTCTTCAAGCTTTCGATTTTTTCAAAAAATCATCCTCAGGAAAACCTAAACATATCTTAAATCTACTACATAAATGTGTACAAAATTCTCCTATCTAGGATACAGAAATGAATAAATATCACTAATGTTACAATTAATTGAATAAACAAATAAATGAGCTCAGTAAAAACCTATCTACATATAAAAGAAAGAAATCATTTTAAAATAAATAATTCAGTAGAAGCCCTTTGTGAATTTAATTGGGGCTTCTGTTCATAAATAAAAATGGATTCCAATGTCCTCAAATCGTAACTATTGCAGGTTGATAAAATTTTGAAATAATTTCCCGAAATCTGATGGTTATTATCATATGAATGGTTTAAAATGTTGCTAGACAAAACAGTAAAGGGGTTTCTGAAGGAAACCCATCTCGAACCTTTAATTGTTTCCTTGTCTCGCCATTGTAGGCCGCGGAGCACTGTCCGCAAGTGAATTTATAAATGACGTTGGAAACAAGTAAAGGTGGGAGTTTTTCTTTATACTTAAACATATTGCCAATAGTGTTAGAAGAATTAAAAATGAATTTAGTATAGATCTGAGGATAAAACTAACTAATTAAAGATGTTAATTTACGTTTGAGGACATTAGAATGATGGCCTAAATATTCTAACAGGTTTCCTAGAACAAGTTATTTTAGATTTTAGAAGGAGGTGGATTATAAAAATTATTTCGTTTGTGAACTTATTTTTCAAAAAATATTCCCTAAGATAAGACAATTCATTTTCAAACAACGTTACATTAGAACAAATCCTAAAGGCCCGATAAACTAAACATGAAATAATATTGAATTTAAAACTAAAAGGAATAAAAGAATTAAATTTCATACAAAGGCCAGTGAACGTTTTCTTCACTGGCCAGTGAACGTTTTCTTAGTAAAGAAGTAATAAATTTATCATTTTCTCTACTTATCAAAACGTCAAAGAAATTTAATTTGGAATTGATTTCAGTCTCACAAGTGAATTTATTATTAGGATGTTGAGCATTTAAATAGTTTAGAAATTTTGTAATGTGAGAACTGTGTCTAAAAAGTATGAAAGTATCGTCAATGTATCTTTTATAAACTACTGGTTTGAAGTCAGAAGGACAATTATTAACCTCATCTGAAAATACTATTTATGACTATTGTACGTACTGCCGTGAAATAAACAACACAAAAATGCCTCTGTTTCTTATGTTTATGTACTGTAGTCTGTAATAATAACATCAAGACATGCCTAATGATTATTGCAGATTTCAAAAGAACGAGGTGTAATAAAAACGGGGCCCGCCTGTATATAATTACAAAAAATATACATCTACACGACGAAACACAAATACTACCCCTTTCAGAACACCTCAAACTACACGCATCTCAATATAGACCAAAAGAATTGGTGAGCAGCCAGTTTTATTATTTTACTGTTGCTGGAACAGGAGAAAAAGATTGCGAGAAGAATTATGGCAAAAACCATGAATTTCTATTTACCATCAACAAAGGGTGTTTTCTATTTTTATATTGCTGAATATAAATAATTAATGTATCATATTAAATAAATACACTTATTAAATATTATACAATATAACGATTTCGTGGACGAAATGTCGGTGGACGATTCTGCATACATAAATTTTGCCAATAACAGCTGGTAGGTGATTTTAATCATGGAGCCATTTTACCTTCTGACTACTTCATCTAGTCCTTTGTATTAAATTTCTTTCTGACGTCAGCAATATGGCCTTTGTCTCCGAAGTAGACGTTTAGACCCCTTCCAAAGTTTACTAAATGTTCACTATAGGAGGAATTTACCGGGTTGGAATATGCCTAAAACTGGAGAAGCTTCAAAATTTGAAGCATCATTTGATTATTAAATGTAACTCAAGTTTATAATTCTAATTATATTTTTTTTGTTAAGCTTTATATAAGTGTATATTCCTTGTTCTCATAGTTTGTGTCCGCTGTTCAAGAAATTTGCGTTCATTACGTAAATAATTTCATTACCCTTCGGATAGATATATGTAGAATTATTGTCTAGTCTGCAGATACTTTAAAAGACGATGGTTATTCCATTCAAGCTAACCTTTAAATTCAATGTACAGTATTTTATTTCAAATCGACATTTTCAAAATAATGCATTTTATGATATCAGTATCACCAACTAATCTAACTTATATTTTAAACTTCGTAATATTCAAGTTCGTTCTTCAATCATATGAGCATATCATAAGAGCATATGAACATATCTTAAGGTCATACGGTCATATCTTGAGAGAATATTTTTAGAGCATACAATCATATTTTACGAGCATATGGTCATATTTTATAGATCATATACGTCATATTCGTTAGGTCATATTGTCCCAGCCCTGAATATCACTAATGTTACAATTAATTAAATAAACAAATAAATGAGCTCAGTAAAAACCTATCTACATATAAAGAAAGAAATCATTTTAAAATAAATAATTCTGTAGAAGCCCCTTGTGAATTTAATTGGAAC